>JAFBJT010110120.1:32816-60099 GCA_016785325.1 Chascanopsetta lugubris | reverse complement strand
GATCTACGCGATATATATATATATATATATATATATATATATATATGTATATATGTATATATATGGGGTTGAACTGCTTGAACAGTATCTACCCTCCACCACAAAGCAATATGAGGTTCAAAATATGTATAAAACTACAGCCCAGAGGCTTTTTAATACAGTTGTTATCGTCAGAAATTCCGGTTACAAAGATCAGCTCATATATCATGGTGTATATTATCTATCTATCTATCATCATATAGACAAGAAAATAGTTACGTTTGTCCTCTCTGGGCCACTGTAAATACAGTGTGGAGTGTCATGGTGGACTTTATTGAGATACAAAATACAGATAAGTCAATGTGGATGATAGCTTACTTACAAAACATTTGTACATATATTATTCACTTTTTTGCCAATAGAAATAAAAAAAACAGTTTCAAACATTCTCACACATTGGCCCTTTAACGTTTGCGGTGTCTGTCCGATTTAAACAACATGACAACGGGACTGTATGTTGGTCACATGTTTGATGTCATACATGCTTATACATCACCGCACCTGGTACGACTGCTGTTACTCTATTTCTCCTGTAATGTCCCACTAAATCTCTTCAGTTGCAATGTCTTTTTATTTATTTGATTTTAACAGCTAGATTATTAACAGAGTTTATGTCACAATTGTATTTTAACCATCCACGAGGGGATTGTGTTTGATGAGTTGTGAGTCTTCATATCTTTTGTATTATTCATCATTTGTTAATGCAACGGTTTTATTTATTTATTTTTTTATAAACTATTTTTCTCGTGCGTATTTATCAGTTTGTATACATTATGTTTTGCTGTTTTTATAATATCAATAAATAATCACAACAATCACAATATGATAATGATGATATTATTTGATCACTGTCATTATTGTTGTAATGATACATCATAAGCATAGATAGCTGAATACTCCTGCATTGTTTTTAGATGCACCATTACCATCAGTAGCTTGAGTTTATTGCCGTTGTGTTACCCAGGTTATGGAAATATGAAGTGTCTCATTCTGCTATAGTTTTGAAAGCTTTAATGGTAAACAACTCTGACGGTAAACATCTCTTCCTGTGTTTTGTGTCTTCCAGAAACACGTCGGCAGCTTCAGAGGAGAAATGTGTTATTTGTTTTACCAAAGGCTGAAGTTGCAAAGAAATGCTCACTGGAACAGTATCAGCTGTTAGATGGTAAGTTGTTGTAGTTTTTAAATCTCTTGAAGGTGCAGTGTTAAAGATTTTGGTCATTTTTTCACTTCTAAAAATATATATTTTTTTATTTAAATGCTAACATGTTTTTTCAGTAGACATACTAAACATCTTTTGAGTTTGAATGACAACTGAAGTCTACCATAGGTTCTCCTGCATGTTCAGAAGGATGAGGGTGAGACGATTGATACAACATGCAACTTCACCACTAGATATCACCAGATCTATTCGAATATTGTTATCCAACTCATTCTGTGACAGATGTTCTTTTTGTAAGCTGACAAATGAAACATGTATTGTTATTGTTTAGTGATATGCACATGATGTCCTATGCTGGTAAACTGGTAAGTTATTTAGTGCTGTTTGTGTTTCTGTTTTCTAAAAGTCTTTGTTTTGCTGTCTCAGTGCTTGAGGCCAGGATCCAACAGCTGCAGACCAACAATGTTCTCAACATCCATGCTGAGGCGCGAGATGTCAAAGCCTCCTCTGCTGGCAGAGGTGGTGGTTCATCTGCTGGAGGTCTGAAAAGCATGTCTAAGGAGAAGCCTAAAAGCAGAGCGAAAGCCACCTTGAAACCTGTGCAGAGCCGCCGAATTGACAGTTCAGCTCAGGAGAAAAAGGACAAAGTTAAAACACCGCAGGACATTCAGCGAAGTGTGCAGGAGAAGCACACCAAATCCAAAGCCAAATCTAAAGTGAGCAAAATCAGCGCCCAGATACTTCCCAGCACATCGTACAAAACAATATCTAGTGCAGCTAAAAAGACTGTGCCTGCAGCAAAAAAAAGCAAAACCAAACTACCAGATCAAATTGTCGCTCCAAAAGCTGCTTCACCGGCCGCCACAGCCCCTCAAGTGTCTAAGAAGAAGAAGAAGAAGAAGAAGCAGCAGCAGAAGTTTGATGCAGAGTTCATACCAGAAGAGCCGGCTGAGGCGAAGGAGCTGGAGATTAAATTCTCTGTGAATGAGAACCAGTTAGTCCGAGAGCTCCCGCTGGTGGACAGTGAACAGAGGACATGTAAGGACATCACTTCGAGGATCATCTGTTACCTGGAGATCTGTGTGTTTATCGGCCACATAGAGCAAGCGACCTCTTTCCTGATGAGCCAGCACAGAAAGGCGGGTCGACGCAAACATCTGAACACGAGTGTTTACAACATCATGATGAAGCATTGGGCCAAGAAGGTGAGTTTGATTTTGAGTTCAACTCTGCCACTCAAAATTGCAGCGTGTGAGATTTGGTGACATCTAGTGGTGAAGTTGCACGTTGTATCCATCACCTCCCCCTCACCCTTCTGGGCATGCAGGAGAACCCATGGTAGACTTCAGTTGTCATTAAAACTCAGACGATGTTTCGTACGTCCATTTTTACTGCTGTAAAAATATGGCGGCCTCCATAGAGAGGACCCCCTTCCTCCTGTGAATATCCATTAATGGACTCATTTTAAGGTAATGGAAAAAAAATCTATAAAACATTTATGTGGTTATAAATTCGTGAAGATGTCACTATGTAATTGTTTTGTAATATTTCTAGAAGTGACAAAAATGGCCACTCACTAGGTGACGAAGCGATCTTTCTCAACTGTATATGTATTTATTATGCCTATATATATATATATATATATATATATCGTGGACTCGTTTTGGTACATGCTTCTGAAAAACAGCTGCACGGTTTGGTTGCTTCAGACTCTGTGTCGGAGCCCTGGAAGGAGAAAGTGACCTCTGACCTCTCTCAGACAAATGAACCACACTGCTGCAGGTGAAACATCAAATAATACTAACACATTTGTCCAACCATCAGGGCCCTGCGTTTGACATATATGACTCAATTATTTTGACTTTACTTATCTAGGAGATATATATATGTATATTCAAATGTCTGCATATTTATTAAAAATACAGCAGAAAAGAAAAAAAAAAACATAGATAATTTGAGGACCTGTCACAGGCTGCAACATTATTTTTCAATATGCTGATACACTAATAAGAATTTCAGAGGTTGTTTTTAATATTTTAGCAAAATGCAAATGCATGTCTCTGTCTGCCTGTCTGATTGGCCTGCCTGCCTGGGTGATAATTTCCTTTCGAATTTACTTATTTTTATTTTATTGATATTTGGAATTGGACATAATTAAGGGTGTGGTCTCTTGACTGACACCTGGGCCGACGTGACATGTACCACAGTTGATGCGACGGCAACACGGACCCACCCACAACTCTCTGTGTGTTCCGCCTCTTTGCCTGTTTTTGGATGAACCAGGAAGTAGGAGGAGTTAGGATTTGGCAAGATGGCGATGAGTGACTTGCCCACAATATGCTTCAAAAGCACAGGTGACGTCACGGACACTATGAGAAGCGGGTCCTCTTTATGGAGGCCGCCATGTTATTACAGCACTAACATACTAAACATCGATTCAGTTTTAATGACAACTGAGGGCTACCATGGGTTTTCCTGAAGGGTGAGGTGATGGATACAGTATACAACTTCACCTCTAGATGTCACCAAATCGTACACACTGCACAATATCATGTCATCTTCTACTGCAGTATTCTGGGTCGTGGGGTATTTCTACAGGTACGCATAGGGACTTTTTTGTGTCCGAGTGGGTTTCAAACCAGTGACCTTCGCTTCCAAAGGCAACTGCTCTAACCGTTGAGCCACTGTTGCCCCTGCATGTATAATGTGTTTAAATTCAGTTTGTCTGTCATAAATGTTTGAAAACAACATCTCAGAAATCATTGATAATTGAAAACAATATATGCATCAGCTGATGTAATAATCATTGAAATTGTTGTGGAATTGTTCATTATATTATATCATCAATCAACACACATCTATATTGTTTACATACAGTATGTTACAGTGTTTTGCACAGGTGACTTTATGTCTATGCAGATTCTGGTTCATTGTTTGTCCCTAAGACCAAAAGAAGCTCCCTCCATGAAGCTCTGTGGTTAGTTGACATTTCATAGACTGTTGTAAAACTTATGTTATGATGTAAACTGCACTGACTCTCTGTTCACAGCCGTCATTAAGTCAGATCAGTCGCATATTCATTATGTTAGAAGAAGCCGGTCTGAAGCCGGATCTGGTTTCCTACGCTGTTGCTCTGGAGTGTATGGGCCGCGATCACTCCTCCTCCCTGGGAGTCATCAATAGGTACGTGTTCTCATGCTCACTACACATCAACAAGGGTTCTCCGACACAGTTATACAGTATGGTTTAACTCCTGATGAGAGAGATGGAATAACTGTTGGAATGGCAGGACTGTAATGCTCATACTAACCAGCAGGAGGCGTGTGATTCACATTGTTGTCTTTCATGCCCTGATCTTCTACAACCACATTCATTCCACTGGTAATATCTGAATGACGACCTCTCCATTACTTTGCATGTTCCTTCCACATAGGTGTGAGATGACTTACTCATTATTAATTAACTTATTTGTTATACTTATTCAAAAGCGTTGGGTCTTTTTTTTGTGCTTTTTCTTCCTAAATTTGGTGAAGATGAAACATTTCAGTGTACATAATTATGATGATGAATTAGTAAGTTCCACTTTACTTCCCCCACCCCCCTCAATTTGAATACATCTTGGTGATATAATTTGTTTTTCAGACCACTCAACATTAATATTCATCATCTCACCAATTTGCTCCAATACTTTGCACCTTACTTTCTGTGTCCCCTGAATTTCTGAAATTGTCACTGGCAGACCACTGCCTGTAAATGTTGGTTAATTGTGGAAACCCTGTTTGTTCTGATTAATCTCGATTTCACGACACCTCTTCGAATCCATTTTGTTTGGCATGCAGAGTCAGTATCATTGAGAATTGTTTTTTGCCTTTTAATTTGTCACACAGGAGCAAAAACACATTGAAAGTACGTTTAAGTGTGTTTATTTTCACTTTATTTGTCTTTATTTTTGCTCAAAATAACCCATTTTAATCCATGGACCTCAATGACCACCAGCACAACCGTGAGTGTACAGTAAGTAGGTCATCACTTTTAAGTCTTAGTAATAGTGTTATTATGCCGTCGACCGTAAGGGTCTGTATTTATATGGGTTATTAAGATGTAAAAAAAAGTTCAAGGGTTAACTCATATTGGTTTTTCAGGGCAGACGACTGATATTCGGAAGTAATAGGCATTTACAGTGAAATTGCAACTCTAAACATTGTCTTCGTTAAAATTCTAAAATTAAGTCTGATAAGAAAACAATGAACTTTCCCAGTGATACAATCTGCACAATTCCCAAATTGCCCCAATGATTTTTAGACAATTAGTAGAAAATGAAAGTTACTACTACAACGTGACCTCTGCCAAAGGGGTTATGCATGTGTTTGTGTTTATTGTCATTTTGTTAGCAGACTTATGCTCATTTATTTTTTTGTAAAGTTAATTTTTCAAAGAATATTATTTTGATTTTTGATGTCATGATGGTTTCATCATCTGGTTTTCAATCACACCATGCAAAACAGTCTATACCATAAATTGGTATGATTTTTCCTGCCGGAGCTCTGTCACATTGTGCAGAGTGGACTAATAGCAGGGCAGGGGGCGGAGCACAGGGCTAATTGGTCCATTAAAGTCCATGTAAGTTGATGCTCATTTAACACTGTGGAGTGCACAGTGTCCTCTCTCACTTTCATCAGGGTCATAGGTCTCCTCTTTGTTTGATGTCTCCCAGTTCACAGTCGTCCACGCCTTCGTCTCTTCCTCTGTTATGGTCGTTCTCCCTCTCTCTGGCCTCTGAAGTTGCCCGGAGTAACTTCACCCATAGTGCACCATTCTGCCTCTCTCTCCTCTTTCTCTCACACTCTGACTTCTGCACACTTATCCCTTTAAGTTTTCCCTTTTGTGAGCGCCGTGTCCTCCAGACTCCCCTGCTCCCCAGGGTGCAGCCGAGCAGTCACCAGGCCGATTATGCTCCATCTTTCAACCTCCCCTGCCCTCTTTGTTCCTCCGGACCACACTGCTCGCTCACAGACTAATCCGCTCTTTGTTCGAGGCTCTCTCATTTACTCCGACTCAAATTGCACATCGGGAATCACAGGAGATTCGAAGGCATGAGGGAAAATATTCAAAACTGCCCCTCTTCTGTGGCTGGCTGCAGAGGTATCTCATGCACATATATTTGCCTTTTTGCAGTTGTGCCCATTCATTAATTTGCAGATCCTTGCTCGCTTCAGGTGTGATCAAGTCAGTGAAGTTGCTGAGTCAGGCCTCCTTGCAGTCCCTGCTAATGAGTGTGCTGTTATTTATAATCGACTTGAGAAAAGGGTGTGAGGGCTGAAGCACTTTCATCCTCTCTGCAAGATGATAAATGGGATTTCCTGTCTTTTGTTGCTGGCTTCAGCCCATGCTGTTCTGTAGTTGGCCTCTAGGGGGCAGCTGCTGTAGTCAGTCGGTGTTCAGACATAGTGTGTGCATGACACGAAGAAGCTCCCTCTGTCTATTTACTGTATCACACGTGTATATAATGTTAATGCTGCTCGATGAAGCCATACAATTTTGGGTCAACTATCGGCCTGGTGGATTATTGGTGCCAACGCTCCCTTGTTATATGTAATTTTAAAGGTGCGGTTGTACGATTTGGTGACATCTAGAGGTGAAGTATGTTTTGTCACCCTCACCCTCCTCAGCGTGAAGGAGAACGTATGGTCGACTTCAGTTGTCATTAAAACTCAGATGATGTTTAGTACGTCTACTCGGGGCTACTGTAAAAACATGGCGGCCCCGTAGAGAGGACCCGCTCCTCCTTGTGTAAATATACATTAATGGGCTCATTTTAGGGAAATAGAAAAAATTTTAAAAAAAATTCGTGATTCTAAATTCATGAAAATATCAGTATGTAATTGTTTTGTAATATTTTTGGAAGTGACAAGAATGACAGAAATCGTACACACTGCACCTTTAATGCGATTTATAATCTCATAAAAACATCCGTTTGGTTATTTTGTTCTCAGTATCCTCAAACAGAAAAGAAAATATTGCCTCGACCTGTAAATTACAAAGTTTCTTTCTTTCTACTGTGACAGGTTATATTTGTACACTTTACTGAACCTTTTCATTTATGCTCCATCTTTATTTTAGACTTGATAACATTATAAACTAATATTTGTGATAAATAAATCATAATGAAATAATTAGGATTCACCAGGCTGGAAATATTAATTCTCTTGCCATCATCGGGGTCATACATCACATCTGAGTTACGGAACGATCATTTGTATTCCTTCACGTTGGCATCATCTGCATTTCAGACACGGATACTGCTTTGATTCTGTTTCCTTCTTATCTTTATTCAAGAGTGTGGACGTCTTTTTTGTTCATGTTTGTATTATTTGAAATGAAGGACGGTGCATTTGTGCATTCATAATAAAACCTTCTCGTTTTGCTCTTGTCGTCAGAGGCCATCTGGATCAGCCTGACTCCAGATAAGCCGATCTATGCAAATACTTACATTGATATTCCTCCACTGTCGATCAGAGCAGGTGACACATATGATTATCTGATGAGACTGAACTAAGCAGGAGCTCATAAATGTTTGTGATTATCTCCGACCTCTTCCCACCAGAGGGTTGGGGGGTCGTGAACTCTGACCTTTGGATCTGCTCCGTCATAGTAATGATGACTGTGACTGCCTGTGTCTTCTGATCGACAAATATTAAACTTTATAGAAGAATAACTTATGGAAACTAGATGCAAGTTCATCACAGTTTAAAACTGCCTCATGTCTTGTCTTCTAATATGATGGATTGATGACTCGGCTAGAGAATTTGACTTTTTGCATCCAATATTTATAATACCATTAGTTATTTCATTTCTTTTAGCCAAACTAAACAACTAAACAACTTATTCTCTTGGAAATAAAAGTTGAGTGTTTTGCTGAATGATTTCTGGAAACAGAAACGGTGTGTCAGTAATGACCTTTCTAAGAATCAATGTGTTTTTATACCATTTTTTTTCTTTTTGGTTCAAAGTAATCATTTGCACTGTTGTGTATATTATACTTTGGTCTTCACCAGAATAATTCACTTTTGAAATATGTTTATGAACATGTGTATATTTTGAACAGCAATAGAATAATGTCAACATCCATTTTTTGTTAGTGTGTGTGTATGAGTGTGAGTGCGTGTGTAAATATATTTCTGACAGCCACAATTGATAAGAATCCTGGGTTATCAGGAGTCTGTATAGAAAATATGTGCGGGTCATTTTTGACCCACTTATGGAAGCTTGGGGTAGTAATACAAATATCAACATTTCTTGAAAAGTGTAAAAGGTCAAAACTTTTAACAGAATTATATCAAACTCGTGTTTTTGTTTTTGTTTTTTTAAGAATAGCTGGAATATGAAACAACAACTTTTCATGACACAAAGATTGCAAGAAAACAACCTCACCGTTTCATTTTTGACCCACTTGTGCATCTAAGGGCAAATCGCTGACTCATGGTCTGTATGTCCCTCCCTGTGTATCCAGGCTGCTGACTCAGATGGATATGGATGGTCTGCATATGGACGATATATTTAGCCAGTGTGTCTTCCAACGAGATGAGAGAGAAATGGCACTGCAGGCAATACGTAAGCTCAAGCCCGAGTACCAGCCCCCCACCAACGTGACCACGGATCCCATCCCTCCCCCGCTAGTTGAGGACTTCTACACAAAGGTATCACAACTCAGCTCTGACATCAATATGTGATTCTTTGAAATAAAAAGTCAGGACTTTTGTGTTTGAGTAGGAGCGTGGGGGTGGCCCTGATCATAAAAAAAACAAACAGAAGTATCAGTAATTATGTTTTCATTTGTATGTAATTACCTGAAATGTAGAGTTGTGTGTTTTTAGTATGGCTGAATTAGGCATTTTGTGCTAATCGGGAGAATTTCCTTTGTATCTGGTAACATAGCCTCTCGGAACAGGCTAAGCTCAACAACAGCACCTTAAAGGTGCAGTGGACCTATGGTGGACTTCAGTTGTCATTCAAAAATGTTTAGTACAAAGCGCCCCCCCCCCCCCCCCCGAAACCACAACCCCCCCCCCCCCCCCCATTTAAATATACATTCATGGGCTCATGTAAGGGTAATGGAAAAATAATAATACATGTAATTGATTACAGATTCATGAAAATGTCAGTACATAATTGTTTTGAAATATTTTTAGAAGTGACAAAAATGGCAAAAATCTTACATACTGCACCTTTAATGCTTTAAAGACTCAGAGTCTATGTGAGACACCACAAAGAGAAAATGTGTCTGGCTATAAATACAGATAGGAGTTATTTATAAGTTCTGGTGCTGCTGTATGTTTTGCCAGCTGAAGCAGCAGAAAGCTGTGAACACTGTCAGACGGCTCCAACGTGACTACGAGAGATTTGATTGTCACCCCCTCACAGGCAGACAGTCAGGCACTGGCCTATTTATAGTGTTCTGCTTAACTCTGCTTTCTAATGGTTCCTCTGCTTTCCTCGCCTCTCCTCCTCCTCTCACCTCTCCTCGCATTCACCTCACTGATTCATTCACAGCTTTTAATACAATTACTGTATTTTCAGCCTCAAGCTTTTCACCATTTTTGCTTTAATGCTCTCCCGAGTGACACATTTGTTTTTGTTCTTTATTTTAAAATGTGATGCTCGAGATTAGCAGGTCATGTATTTTTAACTCGGGAGTGTTAGAGAAACGAGGTGAAATGTGACCGCTCCCTTGCTATTTCATTGTATTGTTAGTGTAAGTCAGGGTTTCAACTTGTCATCAGAAATGGTCTGTTTTCCCATTGGTTCTTTTTTCATCAGGAAACATTTGGAAGTGTTTGGATTCAGCTCCACCTGGTGTCAGGGAGGAGATGAGTAGATTGTTGTGGTTTTAGGTCAAGGGTCAAAGGTCTACGACATTGACATCACAGTACTAAATATGTTAATAATATTTGAGGTATAACTACGTGCTTGGAAGGGAAAGGTGAGGCGATGGATGTTCAGCTGCAACATTAAATGTCTCATGGTCAAAGGCAGAGGTCATGGTGACCACACATGATTCATGTCTGGCCTCATGCAGAACCTTTTCTGCATGGTCATGGTTTAGTTGAGACAAACAACAGATTTCTAAATTCTAAATTGCTTACCAACACAGCGAGCACTTTGTGTGAAATATTTAGAGCAAAAACATTTTAAAAAAGCTTTATTTGAACAAAATTGCAACTGAGGAATTTTTTTCACTTTTGTATTTTTCAAAATTGTTATGGCAACACATTTCCAGCAGCTTTCTTTTCATGTCCAAAAGAAGTCCATAGGTGGTCCACATGGTGTTGGTTTCTTTGCCAGTGGGTCACCAACTCATTCTCAGTGGGTCGCATACAAGTTGCTGCTGTGCTTTTATTTTGAAGGGTATTTTCACTTCATTGGAGTGTCATCCATTCACACTCTTTGACAGTGGGTGGCGATGAAACCCTAGTAATGCCAATATACAAAGAAAACCAGCAACGTTTGTTTACATACGCTAATCGATCACGGCAAAATGCAAGTATGACACTGGCAACATGAAATATAGAATTTCTTATATTGATTTGGGTCGTGGCTCGTCATTGAGGGGCGATGGTGGGTCCAGAACACAGACCAGTTGAGAACCACTGCCCTAAATGATTCATTGAAAACGTCCACCCTTCTGCTTTTGAGAGGTAATTTAAAAGGTCCTTAAGAGAAAGACCTGCAACCTGATGTAAATTTAAACGGTTAATTCAAGGATTATGAAAATAATTCATTCACTCTAATGATATTGCTCTCATTAACAGATTTGTTGTTGAATTCGTAATACTCCATTCCTCCCCTCAAGAAATGTGATGAATTAATTTAATCGATTTCACCTAAATCATATACACTCCACCTTATCTTGTATACAGTATAATACAATGCCTAACTTGCAGTTTGTCTTTATCTTTTTACTTTTAAGAGTCATTTTCACTTTCTATCTGTCTTTCATGTCTCAGCTCAACACCTTCGTAATGACTTCATCTATGTTGATTAGTCTTAAATGTGACTCTTTACCACTCGCCCTGAATTTTCTACACCTAAGAATAGAACAAAGAATGGGTGCAGACATGTTTTACCTTTCTACAGAAACATGGAGTTCTCATTTCTTTCTTCTTCTTATTGTCTGTGTTTTAGAGACGCGAGCACCACTACCCCAAACTGAACCTCACCCAGAGCGAGCTCCAGGAGCGTTTCCAGCGTCAGCTTGATGTGGAGCAGGCCCTCACCATCACCATCAACTCTGTGGAGGCCATCAAACCCGTCACTGAGAAAATTGACAGTATGGTAATTACACCCATATGTTGTAGATATGTTCATCCTCGTGTTATCGTCAATACACAATTCAGATTTATTATAATGACGATTAATCCATAGTAATGGACGTCAGTAATGATGAATCAAATCAAATGTGGAAAACCAAAAGGATGTCATGACAGTTGGTGGTCTACATACCTACAGTCAAGGCAGCTTTGTTTGTATATCACATTTCATACACAGGGCAACTTAATGTGCTTTACACAAAATCAAGATACACACAATAAAACGAAATACAGAAAGAAAGATCAAGACAGAATTTTGACTAGAATGGATCAAGAAATACGAGAGTACAGCCTAAAATAATAACTTACTTTCAAATGATTAAAAGAACATATACAGTACAAATGAAATGTTACATGCTTTAAAAGAGCTTAAAGGTGCAGTGTGTACAATTTTAGTCATTTTTGTCTCTTCTAAAAGAAATTAAGAAACAATTAACTACCAACATCTTCATGAATTTAGAATCACCTAAATGTTTAATTGTTTTTCCACCACCCTTAAATCAGCCCATTAATGTAACATTAACTGAAGTCTACCAGAGGTTCTCCTGCATGTTCAGAAGGGCGAGGGTGAGTGATGGATACAACATTCTTCACTTCACCTCTCGAGATGTCACCAAATGTTACACACTGCACCTTTTAAGGTCTCCTCCCACCCCTCACAGTCATGACATCGTGAGCTTTGCTTGTGTTTTCAGAGGAAACTGATGGTGGGGCTGCGAGCAGAGTGGCAGAAGAAACTCCTCCAGGCCCTGAGGGACAGCAAGGTCATTCTAAGCAAAACCGCCAGTTCAGCCGACAAATTTAGCCTGTACCCCTACCTCTGTCTGCTGGAGGACAAAGAGTACGTCGACATCATGATTCAGGTATTGAGCCATCGCTTATCAGAAATGCATGATCCACTCGATTTAACCTAGTCTGATCAGTCACAACGCTTGATTCATATTTTGTTGCAACATAAAAAGCAGACCTGTGCTGATGTCACTGCCAGTGCTGCTTTGTTTACTTGCCATTGTAGACAGCGATGACAACACCTGGAAAGGCTTTTGATTTTATCTCTGGCAGTAAAAAGAAGCAAGCGTCTGCGCTTCACGTGATGATTCACGGTGATTTCCTCCGTAATTGAAGGATTACTGGTTTATTTAATTAACCCTCAAGCGTCACTTTAATTTACTACCCTCTTGAGTCATTGAAAATGTCGGCTTCCAAAAAAACAACTTCAGCCCTGTTCAAAACTACCAAACATTCAATCATTTTGAGGATTTTGATCCTTTAAATACAAGTTTGATTACTTGCTAACACAGTCGTTTTTAATGAACCCCCCCCCTGCAAGAAATGAGATATTTCAATAAAACAAATGTAAAGTGTTTGGGTTTCCCCAAAAATGTTAACTTTATGGCATTTACACTTTTCAATGGGAGTCACTGGGACATCATTGTCTGCTAGTGACTTAAGAGGATAGTATATTTTAAATCTAATGCCACACAAAAACTATAAATAGAAATCAAACTAGCATTTAAAGTTGCAAAATCCTCAAAATGACTGAATGTTTGAACAGGGCTGAAGCTATTTCAGACATTTATGCAAAGAAAGTAGAAGAACATATTATTTCTTTAAAAAAGTTTTTATAGCTGTTTTTTTGGAAGCAGACATTGTTGTCCTTAATGACTCAAGAGGGTAATGAATTAGTTTCACAGTATTCTGCTGGTCAATATTTTATTTTCATTTTATTTGTTTTTCAAATTTTGCCATGAGAGAGACCCTTTTACAAAAAATGATAGACAGATAATCAAATCTGCTCATTTGGTCGTGTCATTCCATAGCGATGCTTGAGAGTTCACCTTTAACAAAAGTCTTTTGTTGCTGGCTCCACCCTCTCACCCACGTCCTGTCTCGTCCAGTGTATGTACAAAATAGGCCCGTCCGGAGAGTCACTAAAGATATTAGCTGATGACCTGGGCAACAGGGTCTTCACCAAGTTCACTGTGCGACAGAAGAAACACAATCAGATGTTGGAGAAGCTGAGCAACATTTACAACAGCTACACAGAGCTGCTGGCCAAAGACACAGAGGTACAGAAATGACATTTTACTGAATGATGTGTGGATGGCACCTGTCACATGTCTTTGATGTTGTCTCATTGAAATTGATTGACCTTTCTTTCTTCATGCACTGGCTCTCTATATGGCTCTATATTTGTATATAAATAGGGGTTAGTCAGAGAGCAAGGTAGGTGAGGATCTAAAGATCTAAAATGTATAGAGGTCTTTAAAAACCTTAATACCTTGATTTTGCCACATTTGTACAGGAGGTGTTGTTAAGAGATGGGGGGGTAGATGATTTTCATTTTTTCAATATCGCAAAACAAGAATGACTTGAATATTCAAGCAACTTTAATTGTCACAATATCACACATTTTCACGAGTAACGACGAAATTTGCTTTCCCAAGGCCCCGGTCAGAGGAAGAATGTCGATTGATATTTTGACGTATTCGTCTCCCTCTGCAGGAGAATCACGTCCTTCCCCGGGAGCACTGGTGTCACCTGGAGAGGCAGCATGATTCAGGGCCCAAGCTGGAGGGCGAAGTGATGAGCTGGCCCCCCTTCCTGACTCTGAACTTGGGCGTATTGTTGGTGGATTTGATGGTGATGAACCTCCGAATAAACAGTAACATCCTGAACCCCGACCTTGAGAAGAAACAGATGCCCCTCCTCTACCACATGTACACCTTCCGCAGTAACCGACAGGTACAGTCCATATTGTTAATCCTTCCATTACCTATTGATTTTGTTTATTTTGGTCGCTTCTGAAAAATATTACAATAAACCTACATGCTGACAATGTCATGAATTTATAATCAATTTATCATGAATCCTAAATGTAATCCCCCCCCCCCCATTACCCTTAAATGAGCCTTTCAATGTACATTTACGTGAGGAGTGGGTCCTCTCTACGGGGGCCACTATGTTTTTACAGTAGCCCAGAATGGACTAAACATCTTCTGAGTTTGAATGACAACTGAAGTCGACCATAGGTTCTCCTGCATGTTCAGAAGGGTGAGGGTGAGGTGATGGATATAACATGCAGCTTCACCTGTAAATATCACCAAATCTTACATACTGCCCCTTTAACAAACTAGTTGATGATGCATTCCACATACACACAGACTGTTTTCTGAAATGATCAGATTCATAGGTATATGTCCAAACATCCATCAGACCACACACTGTAAATGAAGATGGACAACAGTGCCCTTAGTTGCCATCTAGTGGCTGGGGGCAGTATTGGTCATACACCCTGCCCATCTCAATGTTAGGAGGCTTAAACAGAGGTGTCAAAATCATTTACACCGAGGGCCACATCAGCATTATGGTTGCTCTCAAGGGGCTGGTTTTAATTATGGGAATAAAAGGTCACAAGTTTGACACATGTAGCTTAAATTAAAAAATGCAAAGCTATGTTTGTTTTTTATTAGTGATTTGATGTTGTAAAACAGGGATGCATAAAAGTCTAGACGCCTGCTTGATTTGGTCGACCCGCATCCGCCCAGTCCCGCAGCTCTCAATGCCATCACCTGCCGTATTCACAGATTCAGACTTTTCAGCTCATTACCTTAGCAACAGAACAATGTTTAAATCCAAATAACATCTCATAAGAACCTGTGAAGGTTAGTGAATGAGCTACAGCTGTGGTTTTACTCCAATAACCTGCTTTCCATGCTCAAAAACCTTGGTGTAACCTGGTGCATTTTTTAATGCGCCACAACTGAGCATCGCCATACGTCTGACAGTGAGCTACAGTCCATGCCAAGGGACCGTCTGCAAAGAGGAGCACCACAAAATAGAATGACTCAGTTCTTGTATCAACACTCACTTTACAAAATTAAGTCATATATATATATCATTGGAAATAATTAGTTTTGATATTTCTTTAATGTTATTTGCAAGTGTCAATATCAATCAATAGCTACCCCCCATATTCACCAAAAGTATTAAAGGTCACCTCATGATGTTACTAAATCTCTCACAACTACTCACCTTTTTTAAAATATGATTTATGAATATTATTGATCATTTTAATTGTTAAAATACGTATATATAAGTAATTGCAGAATCTTTAACTTATTTTTAGATAATTGTGGAAACAGGAGGCGTATTGTCTGTCAATATATGTACAGTCAATGATCTAGAACAAGAGGGGTCTTGTCAAGTCAGATCTATTTGGATACATTTAGGATTAGTCATCATAATTGGCCGCAAACTTTGAATATCGAGAATTGAGTGTAGACAATAAACAAAGTATTTCATGACAAGGACCCTCATCAAATCGTAATTTTTCTGCTTTTTGGAAAATTACACACAACCCTAACCTTTCATGTCTAACTGTATTTAAACATGTAGTAGAAAGTTTAATTACAGCTGACATTCCCATTAATAAACATAGTAGAAATTAGGAGAATACCTGAAAACACTTGACCTTCACTTTGGATTTGAATAGAGTTCGCCTCTTTCAATTTGTGGCCAATTTGAACAGACCATCATTGAGCAGGAAGCTCCACAGAGTGAGAATCTTAAAACCATTTCATCCTTGCTTGAATTGGCAGGGGGACCAGCTGAGTAAGATGAATAGGCTCCAGCCTAATCCCTTTTTTAGTGTCCTCTTAATTGGCTTGCTGATTTATTGCCACGGGACCTGGCAGGACGGTGAGGTAACCGTGACCATGAAGTGAAGTGGAAAGAGTAAGAGAGAGAGAAACTGTGGATATTTTCGTTTAAAAAAAAAAAAACCAAAGGCTGATTTTGGTCTGTATTTTTCACACCTCTGTGTTTTGGCCTGCCCTTACTTCCCCCTCTCCTCAGGGTTCTTGCTCATCAGGGGAGCACCCTAATGATTTTACAGAACAGCATGGCAGTCTGCCTCATGCAGGCAACTCTGAGGTGTTTTTGTTTTCTTATGATGGACATAACTGTGCTCTCAGAAAGTTTCTTGAGTCTTTTTCTTCATTGGTATGAATGAATGAATGAATGAATGAATAAATAAATAAACAAGGCCCCTCCTAAACAATGGAATAATGGCGCCGCGCCATCATATCACAGTCGTAGTGCGCATGACCCCCCCCCCACCCTGGACACACGCACAGAGCGGAGACTGATATATATAGTAATGGCTCATTACCCCAAGGGTAATGGGAACAAAAATACATTTAAGTCATTATAAATTCCTGAAAATATCTGTATATACATTTTTTTGTAATATTTTTTAAGTGACCAAAATGACAGAAATCGTACACACTGAACCTTTAAAACTTGCGTTTAAACTTATATTGCTTTTATATTTCTATATCATATATTTCCAATTGACACATCTGTTCATTAGAACGATATTTCTGTCGCTGCTCAGCCAAGGTTTCTTTTTGGATTTCTCCTGTTGATCTTTCCTCCACCAGGTCGGCTTCATCAAGGCCCACCCCCTCTTCATTCAGATGCGACAGGAAGCCATGGACGTGGAGCTGACCTTTGGCTCCAATGTGTTGCCAATGCTGTGCCCCCCTGTGCCTTGGACTTCTGTGAAGTTCGGAGCCTACCTGCTGACACCTGTCAAGCTGATCCGCGCCCTGGACACCGCCGTCCAGCACGAAACTCGGCTGGAGGAATGCCAGAACCTCTACCCGGTCCTGGACTCTCTCAACAAGCTGGGCAACTGCTCCTGGAGGGTCAACAAACCCGTGTTGGACATAATCATCTCCGTCTTCAATGATAAGGGGAGTTTTAAGCTGGGCATCCCTCCTCCCCTGTCAGAGGCCCCCAAAATACCGCACTTCAACCCCCAAGATCTCACGTGTACACCCACTGAGAAAAATGAACTGAAGAAAAAGGTGATTGATGCCAGAAAAAAATCCAGTGAGATGCACAGCCTGCGCATGGACGCCTTGTACAAACTCTCCATCGCCCACCACATGCGCGACGAGATCCTCTGGTTTCCTCACAACATGGACTTCAGAGGTCGCACCTACCCCTGTCCTCCCTATTTTAATCACCTGGGCAGCGATATGAATCGGAGCATCCTCCTGTTCGCGGAGGGGAAGCCCCTCGGTCCCCGGGGCCTGGACTGGCTAAAGATCCACTTAGTCAATCTGACGGGGTTAAAGAAGAGGAACTCACTCCAGGAAAGGCTGGAGTACGCCAATGCCATCATGGAGGACATACTGGACTCTGCAGATAACCCTCTCAATGTCAGTGCAACACCAAAGAGCATGAATAATATACGAAACAGGTTATTTGTTGACACTTGGATTCATATTATGTGTACAGGGTAGGAAGTGGTGGATGGACGCAGACGAGCCTTGGCAAGCTCTGGCTTGTTGCATGGAGGTGGCCAGGGCAGTGAGATCTCCTGATCCAACCAAGTTCATCTCCCACTTTCCTGTTCATCAGGTACAATTATTGTTTATCTTTGTACAGAGATTAAGCTGAATATCATACCAGTACCATCTAGCTACTTTTTCCTAAAGTCAATAGTTGGATTTAAGATCAGAAATGTTACCGCACATCACTCTTTGGTTTAGCAGAATTGTGAAATTATTGGAATGGATTATTCTTGGAGATCCTTTTTGATCTGCCAGTAGCTTTGGCCAATTATGGTTCTACTTTATAGCTTCTGAAAAATGTTTGCAATTTATTTGTGCGTAACAATTATGAAAGGGCTTTTAGTCATCCATGTTAATTAATTCATGGGACCATGGGGCTCATTACTATCTTCTTTTGAAATGTAGCATTTATTTTGTCATTCAGTTCTATTCATCAATTTATTGAATATGACTTAAAGTGAAGTGTAGTTTTTCATAAGGCAGATGAGATATTATTACAACAAACTAAACTTCACATTCTAGCACATAGAAGATTTGTTACCATATATTCAGACAGAAACGATGTTCATCAGTTTGGCTTCAAAAATTAACTTGCTGAGAGACAAGATGGAATTCACATCAAATTGATTTTGTTGATTAAAGGTGCAGTGTGTATGATTTCGGTCAATTTTTGTTACTTCGATTTGTAGAGATACAAATGTACCTCAATGTGTGGCATGCTTTTTATATTACCCTAAAGTTAGACCTTTAATGTATATTTACATCAGTTGGGGGTCCACCCTATAGGGGCCGCCATGTTTTTACAATATCCCCGATCGGACGCACCAGTCAGCAAATCTTACACACTGTACCTTTAATGCTTGTTGCCCTTGATGGATGAATGGATGATATAAAGTGAATAAGGTTGTCTGAGGGGATTACGGAATTTAATATTTTTCAAATTGACTGAAAAAAAATGGCAACATCTGTACCCTGAACAGTAGGTGCATATCAGCGGATGCAAGACTACTTTTCTACTTCAGATGATGGCACTTGATCAGAGTTGCATGATGTTTTCAATAGTTCAAATTAGTTCTAATTAGTGTAAAATTCACTTATGCACTTTTCTGTCTGTCTCGCCTCTCCTCTCGTGTTCTTAGACTTTAACTTTCTTTTAATCACCCGTTCTTTGTTGTGTTCACCTTTATCTCTCCCCCCAGTGCTGACCTCTAACTCTCTCTCTCTTCTCCTCTCTCCACCTCTGCTCCAGGACGGCTCCTGTAATGGTCTCCAGCACTACGCCGCTTTGGGCAGGGATGTGATTGGTGCCGCGTCGGTCAACCTCATGCCCTGTGATGTGCCCCAGGACGTGTACAGCGGAGTGGCGCAGCAGGTCAGCACCAGTGGGAAGATGGCGGATGGTTTTAGTTCCTCTCCTTTGACATTGTTTGAAATGTGAACAATAGAACTAAGATCGAGGCTGGTTTCAGTTACAAGGCACGTTGCACTTGCTAAGCGCTTAATATCTAGATGACTCGCTCCATCCCATCATAATCAACAGATAGATGGCTTTTGAAAGTGCTTGGTTATAGAATATATAGGGAATATATTGAACAATTAGAGGTTAATTATGTTGTACTTATGTTCCAGCACAAGGACACAGCATTGGATAGTGAAGGACTCAGTGACGGCGATGAACACAATTTGACTTTTATGTATAATTTTGTGAATTGTAGTTGGGCCAATAGTTATTTTTCTTTTATTTATTTAACCAGTAATTTTGCGTTTCAGCTAATTTATTTCAAATGGGAAAAAAAAATGTGTATAACAGTGTATAACAACTATAAAAAACACAAAAAAATAGAACCATAAGACAGTGTAGATTAATCATATTCAAAGGTGCAGATTTGGTGACCTCTAGAGGTGAAGTTACATGTTCTATCCATCACCCCACCCTCACCCTTCTGAACATGCAGGAGAACCTATGGTAGCCCTAAGTTGTCAATGAAACTCCAAAGGGTAATGGGGAACAAACATTTAGGTGATTATAAATTCCTTTAAATTTCCTTTCTTACACACTGTACCTTTAAGTTTCCTGTGTCTTAAAGTACCTGCTAGGTCTGTTATTATCATTTTAAAGGGATTCAGCGAGATACACTCGATGAAGCCCTTTTCCTGATTTCTGTGCAGAAATTCTATATTTAGTCTATATTATAAAGCACAACCCTCGTCTTGATGGCCACTCCAAACACTTTAACAGTGACGCTCTTCCAATGACACACATATTCATAGAGTGCATGTATAGTATCTGCTGGAGATTTCCCTATGGGAACAATGTACGATCTGGGGGTTCAGTTTCTGGCCCAAGGGCACTTTGGCATGTACTGTAAAGTGGGAATGGGGACAACCAGTTTCAAACTGCTAACCTTATGGTTAGAGGACAACCTCTCAAATCCCAGAGCCACAGTGTAATATCCAGTACTAATGAAAAAGCCCATGGGTGGCTTCAGTATTTTAACCGAATGAATCGGAGTGAAAAAGTCTGCATTTTGTTTACACACCTGTCCCTTAGTCAGGATCCAAGGAACATCAAATTTTAGTTTTATTGGCTTACATAACCATCAACTTCAGGATGATAGATTTCAGGAGTACTTGAAATCTAATCGTCCCGTGTAATTGTTTAATTGTCCTGCACTAATCTAATGAGTTATGGACGAGTATTATTTGGTATTTTCACACAAAGTTACATATTTGTTGGTATTTCTTTTCAGTTCTAAGCCATCCTGTAAAAACCAAGAAAATAATGGGCTACTACTAAACAAGGAAACTAATTATCTGTAACAGCCTGAAAGTCTCTGTTATAAGATAACATGTATATGTATTTTTATAAATGATCAAATGTCCTCTGAAAGACTGATTGAGACTGTACATCATTTGCATACATCACAGCTCATACGTCCATACGTGTTGCACCTGTGTCCATGTGTCTCAGGTGGAGGATCTCCGAGCTCAGGATGCTGCGGCTGGTCTGAAGGTGGCCCAGGTGCTGGAGGGCTTCATCAGCAGGAAGGTGGTCAAGCAGACGGTGATGACGCTGGTTTACGGAGTCACGCGCTTCGGGGGACGCCTGCAGATCGAGAAGCGGCTGAGCGAGATTCATGAGTTCCCCAAGGTACATTTGTGATGATGGAAGCGGAAGGTGGAGGAGGAGGAGGAGGAGGAGGAGGGTGGAGATGTCTGTGGCTGAGGGGCTTCCCGTGAACAATGTAAAGTTTTATTTTTAGCTGTTTGACAGACTGGCCTCTTTGCACAGGGGCTCCTCCTTTTGGGCCTCATGTTACATTGTCCTCTCAGGCTATACATTCTCACATGTATGCGTGCGCGCACACACGTACGCGCACACACTCACACACACACTCAGCCCAGAAGGGATTGTAGTGATGTTCCAGGTCATCTCCTCCACATCTATCCTGCGTTCATGTTATTGCCCCATCATCATCTTCTTCAGCTGGAGGACACTTTGAATATGATCCTGGAGGAATTCTGACCTTAACGTTTCATAGTGCTGTAAAATGGAGTGGTGGGACCTCTTTTCTTTATGCTATAGAGGTTTTTAAATTTTAAATAGGTTTTTAAATTAGCTGCTGGTTGATCTGGGCCGTACTGAGCTGAGGATGCAGGTTTGCTGCCACTGGGACATACAAAGTACTTATAGGTGGAACATTTGCATGTGTGGAGGTGATGACTGCCCATAAAGTGAAAATGCCACTAGAGTGGACAGTGTTAGGGCACAATCCTACAAAATGTTTGAAAGAGATCATCTGCATATATAAATATTCAGTTACAGAATTTAATTGTTTTAAGCTCAAAGTCTCCCCCTAAGAATTTTCATTAGGAGACGAGTTGCCATCTTGAATATCATCGATTTGGAGTCAATCATGTAAATACAGAGTATTTACCTCGTAGGCATCATAATAAATCTACTTTGTACATTGGTCTCTATTAAGTGATATATTTCAGATTAGGGAGGGTCTCCGTACACAGCCCCATAGATCAGATTTCAGTTGGATGTACTGGACATGATGTGTAAAATTTTCATTTAGACATCTAGGTGGAAGAGTCTCCATTGTGTTTATTGAGTAGAAAATAAAGATTTAAGAGCATAAAGCCCTGCTCTGTGAGATCCAGATCAGTTCATTTGAACATGTTAATCTCATTCTGAGGTTGCGGTTTCATATGCTCACTTATTTTGTAAGTTATAGGCCAGAGGCAGAAGAGGAGAATGCAGCATGACGTGCAACTATGAGTAGACTTGCACACTCATGAGTGATGTGTATAAAGCAGAAACAAATGCTTTTACGTCCTGTTTATTTACACATTAACCGATGGCAGAGGAATGAAATGGGTTGAATTAGATTTATCATACAAGAAATACAGCAGTAGGATATTAGTCGCAAAACATATTTGATATCCTCCGTACAGCCACTCTGCATCTATTTTTAGCTCAGAGTCGTCAGACTATGGTGTATGGCCACACCCATTCTGTCACATGACACATTGACAGGAAAATGGAGGCATTTCATCTTCTCTCAGTACCTGAGTGCTTCTAATTAGTCACAGCCGTGTAGTTCATAACAGTGATGTCATTGTCGGTGTAGATGGGAGGGGCATGATCCCAGAGTCACTCACAGGCGGAGGATTGGGCTAAATGACGACTGCATAATGTACCTAATTGTTTAAACAGGGATTAGGGAGGGAGTGTAATTGTGACAAGATTACCAGTGGATGAGTGAGGGAGTGACATCATACCTCCGTTTCTGTTCTGTGCTGTAACTTTTATTGTTTACATTTACATGATATGTTAAAGGTGCAGTGTGTAAGATTTTGGTGATTTTTGTCACTTCTAAAAAATTCCAAAACTATTACATACTGACATTTTCCCGACTTCATAATCACCTAACTGTTTAGTTTTTTTTTCATTACCCTTAAATGAGCCTATTAATGTATATTTACATGAGGAGTGGGTCCTCTTAATGGAGGCCGCCATGTTTGTACTGTAGGTCGCCAAAGCTTACACACTCCGCCTTTAACATGTAAATATTAACCATGTTTTAATTCCTTTGTTGATAAATCTTTATACAAATGGGTCTTTATTAATAATATTACCAAACATAATGCAGTATTTGTTGTGTTTTTCATTCTGTTTCCAGGAGTACATATGGGAGGCTTCCAATTATTTGGTAAAGCTGGTGTTCAGTGGCTTAAAAGAGATGTTTACGGGGACCAGAGAGATCCAGGTGAGTGACCGTACTCATGCACAATAAAAATTACATAGATTCACATTGTTGCCAAAATCCACTCAAACCTCGGTGTTGGTGATTGTATAACAGCGATGATAATCCCTCAAAATTCTCTTTTTGAATAAAACTTGGGATTACCTCGGGTTTACACTTGGTTGGAGACAATTTGGGTAACGCCAATGCACAAGTCAATAAGATAAGTCTAGTCATTTTCAGATATTTTGATAGATAATTGTTAATAGGCCTCACAGATTTAAGTTACATTTAGTGGCGAAGTTGCATGTTGCAGCTGAATACAAAAATACTATATGCATAACTCTACAAGGCTCTTTCAAGAGTAAAACAACATTTTTTTATATTCATTTGATTATAAAATGGTTGAATTGTACTCCATTGATTTCTGCCAATAAAATGTAAATACCTCCACCTAAATTTTGTCTTAAAGGTGCAGTGTGTAAGATTTTGGTAATTTTTGTAACTCTTTTTTTTTTACAAAACAATTACATACTGACATTTCCATGAATTTATAATCACCTGAATGCTTTATTTTGAAATAAAATGAGCCCTTTAATGTATAATTACATGAGGAGCGGGTCTTCGGGGGCCGCCATGTTTTTACAGTAGCCCAGAGAGGACGTACCAAACATCTTCTGAGTTTGAATAAAAAATCTTTAATGGCAACTAAAGTCTACCATCCTGCAGAAGGGTGAGGGTGAGGTGATGGATACAACATGCAACTTCGCCTCTAGATCTCACTAAATCATACACACTGCACCTTTAAGTTACCAAAGTAACACAGCAGAAATGTATTCTCATCATGAAAACACATTAAATTTTGTATTCCCCAAGCACATCTTGGTTACTATAACCTCACCCCTGTGCTAGTCTCATTTCTTACCACTGACCTAGTACTGCATATAGGAAGTTACTTTGTTTTTATGAATGACTAATCTATTTCACTGTTACCTAGCCAAACCAGCCATCCATCACACACACACACACACTATTTATAGATGTAGGTCGTGCAGCTGTTAGGAGATAGTACATTACCTCCACAGGCAGTGAGAGTGGAGTGTGGCGAGATAATGGAATCACCACCCACTGCTGCCGTATGTGTCCTCTGGGAAAAGTGGGGACGACCCAGTCGCAGATGAAGAATGTCCGTCAGTGCAGACCTGATGTTCCAGCACCATTGTGTCTGTGCGTGTGTCTGTGTGTGTGCACGCACCTGCTGCTTTTAAATAGGTCACATCCCTCTGAGAATGTTATGCGTAGGAGGAAGGAGGAATCACCTTTGACCTCTTCCACAACCCTCTCTGTACATTTCACTCTTATTCAAACAACTCTACTCTCCATTCCCTAAAGATGAGTCACTTTCCACACTTGATCCTCTGATTGGTCAGTCCGTCTCAGCTCTGTCTTTGCATTCAGACTATCTCCATTTCACTGAGTTGGAATATACGTGAAGGCAGGTGATGATGAATGGAGGTACCTGCAGGATTGCTACCTGGAGTTGCTAGGACATATTTATCTTTCCTACTGCTCAGTATGAATGTGTGTGTTTTTATAGTGTGTGAGATAAAAGATACATTAATAATGAGTCCCTTTCTGGAGACAAACTGTGCCAGACATGCCTGTGTGTAAATAGTGTTATACCTGCAGATCTCTGCAGTAAGCAACAAACCTCTCACCTGTTCCTCAAGTTTGCAACAATTGTTCGCAGCTGTTTTAAGAAGGCGCAATCTGTTGGTGCTGTGTTTGGTTCTGCATTAGATGTTTGTTCTTCTAATGCAGAAATAATCTTACTTACTCAATCTGTGAACAATTAGAACATGAAAAGGCAAGGGAGCTTTCTTTATAAAGCGCATTTCATACACAGGGCAACTCAATGTGCTTTACATAAAATCAAGATACACGCGATGGATAGATAAATAGTTAATTTGTCATTTATGTATTTTGGACCTAAACCATTTAGTGATTTCGTGATGGGCAGCCACTGTAAAGACTTTAGAACTGGAAACTTTGCTCGAGTCAGTGGTACTTAATTACTCAAAATAGACTGTGCCTAAAAGACATTTGATATGTATTATATATTTTCTATACATATGAAGTGTGTCCTAACCTCACCTCTGCCGTCATGCTCTTGTTGCAGGATTGGCTGACTGAAAGCGCCAGGCTCATCTCCAAGTCTGGTCACTCTGTGGAGTGGGTGACACCCTTGGGCTTACCTATCATTCAGCCTTACCATCGCACTCGCTACCTAGTGGTAAGTCATATCATAAGACGTGTTGGGTTTATTCACAATAAAGTAATGCAGGATTTGTTGTACTGTAAAATGGCAAAATGCACTCGAACCAAGACTCCACTTTCGAGGGTTGCAAAAAGAAAGTGCCTAATATGTTTAACCCAGATTTTTCAGTCTCTTTCATTTTAATCTTGGATAATATATTTAAATAAAGTCACACCACTCAAGTTAGTAGCAAAATAAATCTCAATTATCTAGTTAATGAAAATAATGACAAAATAACATAGAAAAAAAAAGTGACCTGTTTCTCGGGATAACACACTTCAATAGTATGTGCAAACTCAAATACCCTTAAGGTGACTTAAACATAAATATATGTTTAAATAATAATAAATATAAACATTCATATGTGTGTGTGTGTGCAGGCCCACACACACACATATGAAACTCACACTCAAAGTCGGCACCTTAAAGTTGCATAAACTCAAAAGTAGAGTTGCAGGCCTGAAGCGTGGTTGGGGATCAGTGTGGCCCAAAGTGGAAGTGGAACCACTTCGCTCCTTGGCGAGCAAAATAAAATGAGTGGTACTTTATAGTCCCGAATTTCTCTGATCCCAATGGTGAAGGTGGTGTTCATGAGTCGGCACGTCCAGCAGAATGATGGCAAGTCTCAAACATCTGTTTCCTTCTGGGCCGTTTAGCTGTGGGTGCTCAACTCCGTCCTCAAGCGTCGGCACATGTGTAATGAGCAGACCATAGTCCATAAATCCAATTTGTTTCTCGATAACTTCTTAGCACAACTCTGTCCAAAACTTCGCGTTGAAGTTCTCCATATGCAATGTGATATGAATCATTCAAAAACGGGCAAAGAGGCGGAACACACACAGAGCTGCGGGTGGGCCCGTGCTGTCAGTCAAGAGGCCACGGCCTTAATTATGCGTCATTTCAAACGTCGATAAAATAGAAATAAGCGAGTGAGGAAAGAAATTCACCCCAGTACAGTTGTCATGGTAACACATGTGACTGATTGAGACCACAACTGAAGTTTGAACCTTAGTTTGACTTTAAACATGTTTCATTCACCTCTGAAGTTGGTCATTTTAACATGGGAGTCTATGGGGATTTGCTCCCTTTTGGAATCAGCCCCCAGTGGCCACTCTATAAACGCAAGTTTCTTCACTTTCTTTTGTGCTTCATCCATCTGCCGAAGGTCTGCGCACACACACACACACACACACACACACACACACAGGCTTTGTATGTTTCCCACTTTATCATACTGTCAATGAACCAGCTGACCTTTCTGCTCTTCTCCTCTTCGGCCTTCACTTGTTTGTCTTCCTCTTTGTCTCGACTTTCTCAGCCATCTCCATATTCCCATCGCCGACCCTTTCACAGCTCACAGTGCCTCCATGTTTCTTTCCACTCTTCTGTACAACGTAGAGAGCTTTCATTAATCTGCACTGACACACTGACCGATATCTGAAATCACAGTGTTCCAGCCGGAGCGCCTTCATATAATATGTGTCAGATTTTATTCAGGCTCGATTTGCATTTTCACTGTAACTGTAACTTTCAGTCACTGTAATTTCCATGCATTATGTTTCATTTAACTTTGATTGAATTGCAGATGAAGCTGATAATTAATCAGGGTTTGTTTCACTCTAGCTGTGGGCTGAATGTTTACCCACTATCACAGCTACAAGAACAGGCACAGGTCTATATGCTAATGAGATCAAGCTTTTTGTTTTCACAGAACCAAACCTCAGATTTACCTCAGATTTACCACTTTTGGTTTGCTTAGGGTAACATTTAAAGGTGCAGCG
>JAFBJT010110120.1:8686-21471 GCA_016785325.1 Chascanopsetta lugubris | reverse complement strand
GAACCTTCCAGAGTCGCTTCTAGGTCTGTTTTTCATCCTTTCACCAAATTTTGGATAAATGAAGTGTTTAGTTTGTCTCTTATCCTATTGACATACCAACTGACAACTGATTTCCGATGATATTTTCCTTACATGCACACAGTTCCAGTAGAGAAAGAACAAAGTGGATGAGTTTGATTATAAGAGATATATAACTGTCTCTTCATCCAGCCCCCTTTCAGTGATAATCTGTTTCATCTTTACAGTCTCAAAATCATTTGTCCCTCAAATGAGCTGATTGGTCACACCTTTGCAGGAACGCATAATACTAAAAACATACAGGCATGTCACGTACATTTAAGATTTACAGTGGAAACTGTGCAGGGAATGTCTTCACTACTAAAACAGAACCAATCAGGTGAAAACTAGGGCTCAGACATGTCTATATATTCAAGAGTCAGAGTGTGTGTATAATATATCTTGGTGCTGGGTCATGAAATAAAATCTATATGTTGATGACAAATGTTGATAGTCATAATTTGGTCTAAGGTCAGTTCATGGCTTTGTTTGCATTGTTAGAATAATAGCATGTGATGACACTGACAAGCTTGTAAAGACTTAAGCAATGCTAAGATGAGTTTTTATGCAATGTTTTTTTCCTACACCTCTGGAACTCACAGAATCAAAAGAAACTCCATCAAAACCAGAAGCATCACGATTTTCCTTTCACACTTCAAGATCTTTAGGACACTCTGGGATGAATATCTTTGCAGAGTCAGCAAACATCCATACGATCGTCGAAGGAAAATCAGGTCTGAAAGTCTCTATCGGTGGTTTACCGTTCTGTTTCCGTGCCCGACACCGACGATGTCTCTTATTGCCTCACACTTCCAATCCCTGTCACGTCAACTTTTTTCATATCAGCTTCACCAGTGTCAGTGCACCTGTCACATGTCAATGAGACTATTTGCAGTTAATCGATCTGTTGTAACCTCTTGACTCCAGCAAGTGGTGGGTGCATGAGCCCTGAAAGAACGAGCCAGACTCTGCAGATGTGACCCAAGATTACGACACACTGTCTGCAGTCGACTGTACAGACAGAGATACTGGGAGATCACATGAACCACGGCACAGTAGATTAAACCAATCGCTGAATATCACTAGGCTGAATTTGCCTTTTTCCCAAGGAGTAGCACTTCTTGTCCAAGGGACATGATCAAACACATCCATTCCTTACATCCTGCTTACCCAGAATGCTTTTGGGGCGCCCCATCCATGGAAGGGAGGGAAGATGTAATTGTCAATTGGACAAAGCTTTCCTGTTTTCTTTTTTTTCTCCAAAAAAGAAGAGGGGGGGGGGAATCAATGTCCATCTCCAGTTTGTAGAGGCACAATCAATTTTGTGTGAGCCTTCACCTTTCATTGGAGAAGGGGGAACAATGGCGCTCTATGGTCATTTCATGGTCACAGAAGAGTCGGGGAGATGGCCTTTGGTCGAGGTGTTTGAGCCGGATCCCAGGTGTTGTGTCCGGTATCGATTCCTTCTTTATGCCGCGTGTCTCCCAGACCGGGACCCATCCACTCAGAAACAGGGCAAATCAGACATTCATGACTTGCTGAGCTTTCTGCAGAGCATTTCTCCAACCAATTTTAAATGGGTGGCTATGTTTTTATTGCAGAAGGCTCCATGAACTTTAGTACTGATTGGCTGTATAAAGACACCAGTGCTGTTGTTGAACTATTCTCACGAATATGATGTGGACCAGGAAAGATTCTTTGTGTTCAAGTCATTCAGGAAAATAGATTTAAAGGTACAGTGTGTAAGATTTGAGTACATCCGGTGAAGTTGCATGCTGTATCTATTGTCTCACCCTCACCCCTCTCAGCTTGCAGGAGAATCTAGACTCCAGCTGACTCCAGTTCAACTCAAAAGATGCTTGGTATGTCCACTCTGAGCTACAGTAAAAACATGGCCCCCATGGAGAAGACCCGCCCCTCATGTAAATATACATTAATGGACTGATTTAATTGCAATAGGAAAAACTAAAAGATTTAGGTGATTATAAATTCATTGAAATATCAGTATGCAAATGTTTTGTAATATTTTTAGAGGCCAAAATTGTACACACTGCACCTCACTATTGCGGCAACAACAATAGAGTATATGCGAAAGAATAACATGTTGCAAAAAGGTATTTGGGGACAAATAACATTTCAATGCAAACTGAGCCTCTGTCTTTAGAAACCTCCAGTATTAACTGAGGTCACCACTATAGGACTCATTGGGATGAATGAGATGGGGGTCAACATACTTGTGCGCAGTCGCCTGAAGTCACTGTCACCATAGTAACCTGCATCCCTGTCGTCCTTGAGATGTAAGTACATCTATATGGCACCAGTGGTTTATTGACCACTCTGGCAAATTGTTTTGGGTAGAAAATTCACTATGCTCATTGTGAGCATTTAAGGTAAAGCAAAACAATAGAGTGTTCACTTAAAGGTGCAATGCGTAATATTTGGTGACATCTTGAGGTGAAGTTGTATGCTGTATGCATCTTCACCCTTCTGAGCATGCAGGAGAACCTATGGTAGACTTCAGTTGTCATTAAAACTCAAACGATGTTTAGTATGAGGACTCTGAGCTTCTGTAAAAACATGACAGCCCCCGTAGAGAGGACCCACTCCTCATATAAATATACATTAATGAGCTCATTTAAGGGTAATGGAAACAAAATGCATATATTTAGGTCATTATGAATTCAGGAAAATGTAAGAATGTAATCGTTTTGTAGCAATTTTAGAAGTAACAAAAATGATGCCAGTCTTACACACTGCACCTTTAACCACTGTGGAACCATTGTGGAATTCTGTCCACATGTACGAAAAAAGGACGACAATCAAATGAAACTAAGGACTGATGAATAATTAAAATATGATCATTGTAGTAAACAATGTCTGGTTTATGAATTGGAGCATGAACAGCTCTTCCAGTTCATCTTGCCCCAAATAATTCTTAATTCCATTTCTCACCCAAAGGATTAGGTCGCATTATTTCAATGCCTCTGTTGTCCCCTGATTTATTACACCCCATGCATACGCCTGCAACCCAAAAAATGAAAATTCTCTTATTCATACAATATCTCTTTTTGAACCCCAGATAATCCCCCGATTGGCATAGCATGATCCTCTGAAGCATTAATGTTGTGCGAACTGAGCTTCAGGAATGATTCCTCATGTAAATCCACCTTTGCTGAGATGTGTTCGGTAATACCGCCGATGTGATTCCATTGATGTAAGCCACGTTCAAACTTCCCCCCGGTGATGCGAGCACATTGACAGGCGATGCATGATATCACACAGGGATTTACATCAGGCAGGTGGGCCTGTCTGTCGGTGTGTGTGTGGAATCCACCGCAGGAACATGCGGCTCCTCTTGAGATTTATAACTGCGACTGGTCCAGAATCAGATTGGAACAGTGTGTGAAGAACAGCTCCAAAGTTACATGAGGGAAAAGATGGATTTTTCCATCTTTGGCAGACTCGTTATCTCCCAAAGTTAGGAAATTATAGATGCACATATAGCTGTGGCATTGTATCATTTGTAGTCACTCCAATTGAAAGGTCCCATGTCAAAGATTTAGGCAAAAGAATTTCTACCAAATCAACAGACACTGAATGTTCTATATAAGAATTGTATCATAGCATGTTCTATCATACAAAATGTTGTTTTAAAGGTGCAGTTTATAAGATTTCTGTTATTTTTGTCACTTCTATTGATAGAAAAAAATATTATATATTACCATTTTTGAGAATGTAGAATCACCCAATTATTGTTTTTTCCGTTACCCTTAAATTATCATTGATGTTTACAATTTCTTTCTACAGAGGCCCCCATTCTTTTACAGTCACCCAGAAAGGACACAACTAACACATTTTGAGTTTTCACAATTGAGGGCTACCATATGTTCTCCCACATGCTTCGAAGGGAATGGTAAGGTCAGGGTATTTATTTCCATTATGAAACTTTACCCCTTGATGTCTCTAAATCAGACACACTGCACCTTTAAAGATGCAGATAGATATTCAGCTCACGTTGGTCAAACCAGCAGCAAGATGTCATCTCAGACGAAGTATGATAATCTATCATTAGAAAGCTTAACCACAACTATCCCCATTTTATGATTAGTGTGTCAGAGTTAAATGCAGATAAAACATGTTGTTGATTCATTTATTGTTTTAATATCACATTTACTTCTTGTTATTAACCTCTGCAAAGAAGATTATGTTTTCACCCCTGTGTTGTTGTTTTTTTGTTTCTGAACAAGATTACACAAAAACACAGTCATTAGATTTTGGAACAGATCCACATCTGGTAGAGGACACAAGATTGTATTTCTAAAATACTGATTAAGTTCTAATATTTGAATATTCTAATGGACCTTGGAAATAATTATATCTATAAGTGAATGAAATTTGGTAGAGCTTGACAAATTTGTTGGACATTGGCACACGTAGGTGCAGAGTGTCATTTTCTTTTATCAGACAGATTGAGTAAATTGCAAATTCCCATGAAGCCTGGTGGAACAATGGGACAAAGACCAAGATGGAGTCTGTTCAATTCAGACTTAGATGTGGAGTAAAGGATAAGTCCATGATGGGAAATGTTCATTAGTTTCCCTGGAAATAATTCATCATTCTTTATGGAAAATATATATATGGGAAATGCATTTGTTTGATCAGTTTCGAATAAAGTTCTGGATCTTCCTGTTTTTTTTGGTAAAACTTTCAAATGCATTGGCCAGTTTTGAATGTTGGAAAGCTCTGACATGAAGGGGAGTCAATTTCTTCAACCTACAGAACAGAGAAGGATGCAAAGACTGAAAATGAGAAATGGGACCATCTGTCAGTATTTGTGATGAATAGAAATGGGCCTGTCTCGGCCGCCACCACTCTCTGATCAGTCATGTTTTGTACATTCGTGGCAAATTGCTCCATCAGAAGTTGCCGGCACCTGTCCGTCAGACAAAGAGGAGGCCCAATGTCTGGCAGACAGGTGAGTGACAAGGACGAGCTCGGGGGAGAAAACCGAGCAGAGGAAGAGGCGCTAAAAGAAAAAAAAAATAGGAGAAAAAACAGGGTGAGAAAAGCCGGGGAGTCCTTTGTTGTGATATTCCCCAGGGTAGAGCAGTTTGAGTCGGTCTGGGGCTAATTCATGTCAGAGTGGATATGCTGTTTCCTTCAGAGGGCAGGCAGGAGGTTGATAAGATTCAAGTGGAAATGGAGTTGGGTTGCATGAGTGGACAGATGTAACATGAGAGAGCAGGGCAAAGATGCTGCTGGGAATGTTCCTGATGTGTCTCTGATTAGATTGAGGAGAATCTGCTGAGCCTAATATGAGAAGTTAAGCTGTGGAAATACACTTTGCCATAATGTAGAAAAGGGGTTGTGATGTATATTTGCATCAGTTGGTAATATTTGGGTAATTTCTGTCACTTCCTATTTGTGGAAAAAAAAATATTACAAAACAATTAATAATAATAAAAAATATTGACATTTTCATGATCTCCTAAATGTATTATTTTCCCTATTGCCCTTGAGCAAATTAATGTATATCTACATGAGGAGCAGGTCCTCTCTTTGGGGACCGGCACATTTTTACAGGAGCCCAGAGTGGAAATACTAAACATCTTTTGAGATTTAAAGACAGGTGAGGGCTACTGTGTGTTCTCCTGCAAGAAGGGTGAGGGTGAGGTGATGGACACAACATGCAACTTCACCACTAGAGGTCACCAAATCTTACACACTGCAACTTTTAGATCATCTTTAGTTTATGTGGCTGCATACGTAACATCATTATGTGATGCATCACAGGCAAAACAACTTGTATGGGTCAATCCATGAAGATCCTATTGTATAAAACTGGTGGTTTATTAGTTGCATAGAAAATTGTATTTGTGTTTCAATTAAAGGTGCATTGTGTAAGATTTGGTGACATCTAGAGGTGAAGCTACGTATTGCATGCAGAAGAAGGTATGGTAGACTTCAGTTGGTCATTCAAACTCAAAAGATGTTTAGTGTGTCCACTTTTACTTTTGTAAAAACATGGCTGCCCCCATAGAGAAAACCCGCTCCTAATGTATAATATACATTGATAGGCTTATATAAGGGTAACAGACAAACATAAAACATTTAGGTGATTATAAATTTATGAAGATGGCAGTGTAATTGTTTTGCAACATTTTTAGAAGTGACAAATATGACGGAAATCTTATAAAGTGCACTTTGGAAGATGCAATTTAGAGGACGTCAAATTAATCGTATGTCAAACTTAGAAAAACAATAATTCTATAGATATACACAATGAAATAGCATGGTAAATATCATATATGACATATATGAACAACATCAAAAGCATGAAACATACCATTGCTGCAGTAAATAGTCTGGAATCCAAAGGGTTAAAATGCTTGCCAATTCCTAAATGAAAGGAATCTATAACTTAAAGGTGTTGTGCGTGAGATGTAAAAAGTTGGATCTAATTACAACACATTAATCCTCATTACATATTGATCTGTGCATGCTAAACTGAGTACTTTATCCTTAAATCATAAACAAATCTTTGCTGTGGAGGCCGCCATGTTGGATCAGCATGTTTTTAACGAAACTAGTTTGAGTTAGGGTTATGGTTTGGGTGAGGGTGAGGGACAATGACATTTTGTGCATTTTTCTGACCTCATATTATACTATGAATTTTTGTCATATTTTGGACGCCATAGTAAACAGAAATTGTTTGCATTTCTCGAATGCCATACTATGTGTTTTTTAATTTTTGGACGTCATGCTATATGGAATTTTTTCATATTTTAGACGCGATACTATGACATTTTTTTCATATTTTAGACATCACACTATACTATGGCGGCAGTGGCTAAGTAGTTAGAGCAGTCACCTTTGGACGCAAAGGTCACTGGTTCCAATCCCAGTTGGGCGGTGTTGCAGTGTCACTAGCCCTGACATTGGTACCCTGAAACGGCCCTTTGTGTATTGGTAGAAATACCCCCAACCCAGAATACTGGATAAGTGGTAGAGAATGACACGACATGACACTATACTATGACATTTTCTTTGCATTTCTCGGACCTTTACTATGCTATGACCTTTTTCTTTTCATTTTTCGTAAGCCATTGCAAATTGCTAAATATGACTAAATCCCACACACTGTATCTTTAATTGTGCATCATTGATATTAAACTGCCCATATTAAAAGGCTTCATTAAGAATTGGAAAAATGGAGCGGCAGTTAGAGGCAGGTGAGAGAATCAAACAGATGGTGGGGTCGGGTCTCTGTGTCGAGTGCATAATGTGCCCTCAGGCCCAGGGAAGCAATGCTTAAATTAATATGATTTGTCCACCTTTGATATGTAAGAGGATTAAACCTCATGTTCCGACACAGAGCTGTGAATAACCTGGGATGAAAAGTGACACACAGCTGAATAGAATTAGCTGCTGCTGAAAGACTTCTTCACTCTTTGTTAACTTCTTTGCTAATCCTTATTATAGGACGCGCAGGTCCGAGGGAGCCGCTCTGTGGCTGCGGGGACATGTGCCCCTATTGTGCATGCGATGGTTAATCATGCTGTCATGGCGGGAGGAGGGGTAAGCTAATGGGAGGAGAACGAGGGATCAAGCGGAGACATAAAGGCCCCCTGCTCTTCATGGGTGTTACCGGCCCCTGACTGAGCTCCGAGCTCCGTGGCCTCCTCCTCGGCATTAAATATGAGTTTAGGAGCACAGGTGCTGGTTCCCAGCATGGGCACTCGAGCTAGATCAAATATGTCTTCATGTACACACACAAACCCGCTGTTTCCAAATAAGGCAATTAAAGGTCCAGTGTGTGCGATTTAGATTAAATAACTTCCACTGCGATTGACTAAAATGTTGGATAAAAGTAAAATGTAAATTTTTATGAGGGAATTACCATTGGAATGCCCCAGTTCTTGTTTTATTGTCACCCTGGAATGAACCCTTGAGAGTCATACTTTCTACCAGAAGCCAGTCCTCTCCACTGAGGGACAGTGGCCCTCAATGGAAACACTAAATACCCTTTGAATTTCAAAGGTGCAGTGAGTACGATTTTGGTGATTTTTGTCACTTAAACGTAAAATATTACAAAACAATTGCCTACTGATATTTTCATGAATGTATAATCAAGTAAATGTTTTTTTTTCCCCATTACCCTTAAATGAGCCCAATTAATGTATATTTATATGAGGAATGGGTCCTCTTTATGGAGGCCGCCATGTTTCTACTGTAGTAAAAGTGGACATTCTAAAGATCTTTTGAGTTTTAATGACAACTGAAGTCTACCAGAGGTTCCCTTGCTTGCAAAATGCAACTTCACCTCTAGAGGTCTCTAAAAGTACATATTGCACCTTTAATGAAGGCTTATACGTTCTCCTACATATTGGATAGAAGGTTTGAGGTGAGTGATATTCACTTCCACTTTATCTCTCGAAGTCACGAAATTACACACACAAGTATCAGTGGGATTACAATTGTGGTGATATTTATTTCATTATAGAAAATAATCTCACTCACTTGATTTCAACCAAGTCTTTTCTAAATTTTAATTAAAAATCGGTAGCAGTTTTTTTTCAGTTTCGCTTTAAATTCATTCTGATATTTGTGTTTCTGTCACAAGACCAATTCCGACATCTTCATCCCGTGTGTGAAAGGCCTCTACCTCTCCTTCTGATGTCCATGACCTCTTTCTTTGCCTCTCAGTGGGGTTAGCACCAAGGAAATGCAGCGTGGATGAGAGTCCACCATATTTAAATGTTGAGTGGCGGACACTCCACTCCAGTTCCCTGACATGGAATTGCCATGTTTTATTTTTGCAGACATATAAATGGATGTATAAATGCTTATATAGGAGCATGTGCAGATGGATGTGAATGCACATGAGACCACTTTTCTATACATTTAATAATCTGATCAACATTTGAATAAAACAGATAGCCATCAATGGATCTCATATGTGGTGTGCCCCATTTTCTCATGTTTCTTTTGTCTGTTTTATTTACTGTTTAATAGTTTAATAGTTAATAATTGATAAATATTCATTAAAAACATTAAAGTCTTTAATAATCAATACAAAATCAATAAATCTCAAATCAATAAATGCACACGTAATGTGTATGATTTAAGAATGACACACATTTGAATGTTCATCAAACATCTGGATTGTAGCCCAGTGACATACCAGTAGCTGTATGGACGTCTTTCTTGTGCTGGTGAGATACACTGCAGGCTGGACACCAAAGTGTGTTGTGTTCTCTTCCCAGATAATGAGTGAGCAGCACTGGCGCTAAATGTTACTCGTATTCCTCAAGGTATTCACCCTCCCCTCGCCTCCTGACCTGCGACCTCTCCCACTTCGTCGGCCGCCGTCTTCTATCAGACGCCTCGTCGCGCGGGTCTGACCCCGTGCAGCCAGCTCACGGAAACACCATCATGTAAATTAAGCCGAAGCCTGTGGGAAACAGTTGGTGTTTTTATCAGAAACACAGTTGCCGGGGCCGCTCGGCATTGTCTGTTCACACCGGTGCACAGGAGTCGCATTCACCGAATCAAAGGTCAACATCAATACTGGTGCAAACAGCGCTGCATAAATAAAAGGTAATTCAGGCTGTTTCTGTATTTGTCGTGCTCGGCGCGTCTCCAACCCCCTATCCCTCGTATTCTACAGACAAAATATTATACAAAGATGGCACTGGTGTATGAAGATAATAAACAGTTCATATCAATGCAAGCTTTTGGATTATTTGTGAAATTGACTTCACTTCAATGTCTGAACACGCTGAACATTGTGTGACATTGACATTGTGACCCTTTCGGTTATTCCAGCGCTCACCATCAAAATGTAATTAAATTATGAAGGGATAAACATCAGGCTCGGCTTGTTTGTTCATCCATTTATCAGGCAGGGAGCCTCCATCTGTGAATAAGAAGCAGGGCAGACCTGAGAGCTTCCCCCACACCACCACAATTATACCGAGGGGCAACCTCTGTTGCAGACGGATGCAGCACAAGAGGAAGTGAAAAAAATTGCAGTTCATAGTGTGACCACTGGGGGCCGACTCCAAAAGGGAGGAAATCCCCATAGACTTCCATGTTAAAATGGCCAATTTTAGAGGTCTCTATCAAAACTGTACGGGTGGTGGATTATTTTCTAATGTGCTCATTTTTATTATATTGACGTTTGAAATCGCACATATTTTAGGGCGTGGCTTCTTAACTGACACTCAACCCGACCACGGTGATGCAACTGTAGCATGGGCCTACCCACAGATCCATGTGCGTTTAGCCTTATTGCCCATTTTTGGATGAATCAGGAAATAGAAGAAGTTAGGATTCAGCAAGATGGCGACAAGGGACTCGCCCACAATTTGCTTCAAAAGCACTCTGCAGAAACCAACGGGTGACGTCATCTTCATATACAGTCTATGAATTATACACATACACCACTATGAGAATGTGCCAGTCTATTTAACTGTAGTTTAGATAAAACAGTACCCCCCCGGCCCCCGCCTCAAATTTGAAATACACAAGAGATCGAGAAAATATAAACCAACTCTGACTCTATTCCATCTTGAGACTTTAACCTCTGGGTCACTTTACAAAAACAACCTCATTTTAAAACCTGTTGACATCCTTCTCTCAACAATGCCTTTTCCTATTGCAGTCCTTTAATGCACCTGCTTGTGTAGGGCTTTGGACGGGCGTGACACACTTTTTCCCAGTGTGTGCACACCCGGACAAAATTGGAGACGCATTATTCGTGGAAAAGGCGGAAATTCAGCACCAAGTCGAGGTGCAATCCAGCCTTGTCTTCCTCTTCTTTCGATGATAGACAGTCTTGTTGCTGTGTGTATTTTTTAAAATAAATGCACACATGGCGTGATTGATGTCGTTAGAGCAAATTATTTCACTTTTGGGTAAATGTTCTTTCAACTGCCATTAAGGGCTGAGGAGGCTGGGAAACAACACAGAGAGCAGGTGGAGAGGCAACAGGCTTCAGCCTCCTCCAATGGTGATAATAGCCCCCCTCCACCTCCCACCTCCCATTCTCCTGTGTGATTCTACAATTTTACATTAAATTACATTAAATTGATGACGGTTTCACAGGTGAGATTGTGCACTTTTCTTTTGCCCAATATTTTTTTTTCTTCATAAACACAGGAAAAACAACAGGCATACTCATTCATAAGCTTTCTCATTTAAGCATTGACTACATACATCTGTATTTTTGTCAGACATGTAATAGAGCTTTAAAGGGTTTATATACATTGTCATTAACCACCTGTATTGAAATTCATTATGTGTTTAAGCATTCAAACAGTTCTAATCTGCCTCTTGAATATTCAATATGTTCTATTTTCCAAATATCCAATTTAACCACTGTTGATACATTACTGCCTGTTTGTAGATGCTATATCCTTGAGTTTGGATAAAGGTGGTAGATGCATAATTTGTTTGCGTCTTGAGAGAAATCTGCAAGTACTTAAGGTACAGTGTATAGTTACTATCCAATTACTTAAAGCCTTCTATTGATGTACTAAAGAAGCTACTAAATATGTGACTAGATCTCTAATCTTTCTTGAAAGACATTAAAACAGATTTAGATTTATACATTTTATAGACGGATCTTCTTTTTAAGTGTGGTGAGATTGGGAATATTCACTTCTGTTATACAACAAATCTATTGTCTATCCATTGTCTACAAATCTATTATGTTACGGTCACGCATACACAAGGTACAGATCCAAATGCTCGAGGCGAGTTCAAGGTATAACAAACTATTTATTATAAATAAGCAAAATAATAAACATGCACTGGGCGAAGAAGACAAGCTTGGTTCAAAAAGCATAACGCTGGTCAACGCTGGCAAACCAGGATGCAAAAATAAAACAAAAAGACTTGACAAAGCAAGCAAAAAGGTCAAAGAATAAGAGCTGGATTAAACGACCAGGAACAAAGGACACAAAACGCTGGATTACAAACCAGGATTATAGAAGCTCGAGGCGTGGAAAACAATTTGGACAAGAATGATGGTAACAACGACAACTTGACAATGACTAGACCTGAACAAAACATGAGAAACGCACTGGCAACAAACAGAGCGAGAGGGGAGCTTACAAAGGGAGAAGGGAACCAGGGCCAGGTGCTGACAATCAGAGGAATCACTGCAGGTGCAGACAATCAGGGAATCAGACATGATGTGGACAAGATAGACATGGTGCGGACAAAAACAGGAAACCAAACCCTACCAAAATAAAACAGGAAGTGACGAGAAAATGTGAATCAACTGGAACAGGGAAAAACCAACACTTAACACATCTGACGACACGTGACAAATGATGGTTCCTTATACGCCCCGATATGCTCTCACTAAATTGCCAAACCGTCTTATTAGGGTTAATTGCTCATTTCAAGTGATGAAAAATCATCATCACAACAAATATGTGTTTGCTATTCTTTTTGAACCGTCCACTCAAAGAAATGAAAATAATACCAAATTAATTTGGTTTACTACAAACAATCCATATAAATTGTAAATCTGACTTTTCAGAGGCTAGTTAAATGCAACCATGTTTTCACAACCACTTCATATGTAATCAGATGGATTACATGGTAAACCCAGAAGATGTCATTTTTGTATTTATTTGTAAAATGTATCATATATGGGATTTGCATGTGAACTTTACATTATACCACCCAAATATTTCAATATTTAAATATTTCAT
>JAFBJT010110119.1:107016-123260 GCA_016785325.1 Chascanopsetta lugubris | reverse complement strand
TGTGTGTGTGCGTGTGGAGACGGGGGTGGGGCAGGAGGGAGGGCGGCGCGGGGGGGGACGGCGGGGGGGGCGGGGGGGGGGGGGGGATTGGTACGATGGCGCTGCGCCCTTATTCCATTCTCTAGGGAGAGCCCTGTATCCTATGTATATATGTGTGTGTGTGTGTGTGTGTGTGTGTGTGTGTGTATGTTAGAGTTTTCATCCAATCAAGACACCTGCGGCATCTATTAGATAGCAGTGGCTTTAACCAATCAGATTATGAGTTGGGGACACCAGAGGCATGTAGCCGTTTCATGATAACATCAGCCTTTTCACGTCCTCCCATTAAATGGCCCGATAGCAAACCGGTCAGAGCAGGCAAACTGCTAAAGATATGATGTGATGAATCGGCTCGGAGCTCCCTCTCCGTGCGCATCCATCTCTGGCAGCCCGGTGTCAGCCGGCCCGGCCCGGCCGACCCGGGAGCAGCCACTGCCAGAGCGGTGAGAAAGCCCCCAAATGACCTCTCCGCATGCATGGAAGCAGGAGGCGCAGGAGGCGCCGGAGGCAGACGTCGACGGAAAGAAAGTCCCGGCCCAGATGAATTGTTTGAGGTTTTGTATTGTGACAGATGTTTGTGGATTCACTCCTTTTTTGCAGAGTTACTTAAAGTGAAATAATAGTGTTTGACAAAAAGAGGATTACAGAGGGAAATTAAGTACCCCCCCCCCAATGTGTAACAACTAGGACGGTCACTCATGCTCAGCATAAACTTTCCCCTCTGTGGTTAAAGTGAATATGAAAATTATAACCCCCAACTGACTCATATCTAGTCTCCATTTTCACCAAATCAGAAGGTAATTGGTTAACAACGTGCTGAGGGCTGTGGAGGCGGGGTTAATGCCTGATATGCTAATTATCACCATGGAAACACAGTCAGAGCAGGAGGCGAGAAGGCAGTGACTAATGGCCCACTCATCTGATATCCCATTCAATTTCTCCCTCTATTTCTCATCTTTCCTCTTTCCACACACATGCACGCGCGCGCACACACACACACACACACACACACACACACACACACACACACACACACACACGACAACAAAACAAAATATGAAATCCCACCCTCATCTCTTTCTGCTGTCACTCATCTCTGCCCTCCGTCACTGCCTCGGCCGCCCCCCAACCCCCTTTGACTGTCTCCTCTTTGCAAGTGGACTGCCCTTCTGTCACACTTTTCTGGGCTTGGGCCACTCAGAGCGCTTTGCACTCCATGACACATTCACCCGGTCAAACTCACACTGGACAGACACACACTCTCAGCCATCACTCTGGTCAACATGTGACAGCGGTCAACATCATTCACAACAGTGAAAACCATCTTTGTGCTTTACATTTTTCAAGTCACGAGAGAAATACGAGGTATCATTAGATTTGCTGCGCTGTGAAACACTGAAGAAAGGAACAAAATACTGGAGTCAACTGAATGACCTTTTCTGGTACTTTGTACTCTGATCAAAAGTCAGAGTGAGCCAATGAGAGAAGACAGAGGTAAGATGTCAGGAAATCTAACAGAAAGGAAGGGGGCACCATGATGATGTTTCTAACATCAAATGAAATCAAATACATTTTTTCTAATACAGCCCACATTCACAAATGACAGTTCGTCTCACAAGGCTTCACAGGCTGAGTAACATCCCCTGTCCTGGACCCTCGGCAAGAGAAAAAAAAACATTGCTACATGTAAAAAAAAAAAAATTTTTAAACATCAAGGTTTTCAGATTATAAAGACTTGCCATACACGGGATTCAGACAACCTGAGAGAATAATTGTTCCTTGTCAGTACTCTACTCCCCCCCCCCCCCCCCCCCCCCCCGAGTACTCTCCCCCCCCCCCCCCCCCCCCGGCATTTCTGAAGCAATGCAGGTGCACTCAAAGGTACCAGACATGTTGCTGCTGTTGTGAAGATATCTGACCAATAGACTGGCATTCTGCATTTGTCGTCCGTCAAAGGCAAACTCTTGAAAATTCCTGCGCCCACTTTTCCAGCCTTTTTCTACGTAAGAGCAAGAGAAGAGCAGCGATGAACAAGTTCTGACAGCGCATGACTAAAACAATGAGGTAATCAAATATATGAACAATCACCAATCTCTCGCTCCCTCTCCCTCTCTCTCTCTCTCTCTCTCTCTCTCTCTCTCTCTCTCTCCTTCCATTATCCAGCACCATGACTCATGACACATTTTCATGTCTCAGTCAACATGAAGTGAGAAGAGAGTCGCAGAGATTCCATCAAAGACTTTATGAAAACACAGTTTGTTCCTGTATGTAACCGTATCAGTCTGCATCTCGCTCCACTGCTGTCTTAGTGACTCACAGCTTCTCCCCTGACAACTCTGTCACAGCATGAGCAGATGAGAGACCACTGCTTAACTGCTAATCTGTTAAATGCACATAGACAGTAGACAAGCCCCCCACCCCTCCTCCCATATATATGGAGATGAACAGACAGACGGTATTTGATGTTGATGGCACACAAGGCCCGGGGAAGTCTTAATGAGCAGTGTAGATAACTTAGTTATTAACCACGGATCCACCGAGACAGAAAAGGCTAATTGGGAAAAATTGCACCAGCGGGGAACACACCCTCCATCCACCCCCCCCCCCCCCCCCCCCCCCCCCCCCCCCCCCCCCCCCCCCCCCACACACACCTGTCGTAAGACTGTGAGCTAAATTATTACGCAGGCATTGTATTTTAGTTTGTCCGGACTCTGGTTTTCACCCCTGTGAGAGGGCTACTATCATCAATTGTAAGAATCCACATGACGGATTCATTATGTGATGGACATGTTTGGCTGCCATCCCTTCTTATCGCTAATGTTCACAAGCGGCCTCCCTGGAAAGCAGAGTAGCATGAGTGCAGCCGTAGGGGAGTGTGATTTAAAATACATGCCTACATTAGCTGATTGGCATGAAGCGCTTCATTCGTGCCTCTCAATCACCGACTCATTCATCAGAAGTGTGGCTATCGGCTGACTGAAATGAGACAATCAGATGTTTGCAGTCACGATTATGCATTTCTCTCCATTTCTTGGCTGATAAAATAATGCCAGATTACTCCGGCTCCCTACAGTCACAGTCCTCCTCTTTAAATCCAATATTTCTCATTTCGTTCATTTACCCACATTACAGTGTTTGTGTATGCTTATTAATGGGGTATTTTCACAAGTGCAGCCTTTTAAAAAACATTCCCACTGCTATCATCATCGATATATTGTTGATTTCCTTATTCTCCTCTACATCAAACAGTAGGACTTGAAGGCTCTGTTGATTCTCCTGTTGTTGCCCATGATGAGCCGCAGACAGATGGCTTCCTTCAGTTTCGTCAAGGAGAAGAAACCAAAAGCAGTGGAAGTCACGGAGTCAAAGTGGCCTTTGGATCCACAGGCGCCTCACGCTGCAAACAGCTCTGCAACGACCTGTCGCAAATGCTGTGCTTTGAGTGACGCCTGTGTTTAAATTTACCTCAAACAAAGTTGATGAGCAGAGATCCAAACATATCAGAGATGTCACATCAAATCAAATCAAATTCTATTTATGTGGCCCACACAAATCCCAATTGGTCTCACGGGGTGAGTAACCTCCTCTGTCCTTAGACCCTCAGCAAGAGTAAGAAAAAAAACCCACCAGGATGCCAGATCAGCCAGATCAGTCACAGCCGGAGATTGTAACACACCGCATTCAAACGATCCATCGCCCCCAAGCAAGAGCCACAACCATCGGCAGCACCCTCATCCTCATCCCACAATAATCTGGACTGAAATAAACCTCGCAAAGAAGAATTCATCCAAATCCTGTTTACGTTAGAAAATCTGCTGCAGGCATTCACATTTTGCTGGATGACCTGGTCACAATCATGATGCATGCGAGTGTGGTCCCCCATCATCATCATCCGGGGAGCAATCAGCATTTCCACTGTTCCGCCATCCGTCAATGTACGGAGTGCTGAAATGCGTCGTTGCAGTATTTGGAGCTGGAACAGAACCCTCTCTCTGTTTGGGTTGTAAAACAGTGGCATGATTTTTTTTTTCATGCCATAAAGCAGCCCAACACATTTTGAGATTCAAAACAATAAAAAAATATTGATGCATGGAAGGCTGGTTTGGCTGAGGCGGCAATTTCCATAATATGCAAAAACAACACGTTTGTAAAGCTGGACACACACAAACAAGGACAGAGGAAGTAGAAATAGAGAGCGGTGAGGGCAGGGAGGCACATGGGGCAAAGAGAACTACTTCCAAGGCCCAAAGGAAAGAAAGATTATTGTCGCTTCCCCCCTCTTCTTCATGCCTTCTTTGCATCTCTCTCTCGCTCTCGCTCTCTCTCTCTCTCTCTCTCTCTCGGCAATATAACGATAATAAAAGCTAAATAATGTCTTTGAGTTTCAACTCCCACTATTTCTCTCTGCCCCCTTTGGCCTGCCATTATATCACAAACCCACTCACACTTGAACACACATAAACCAAAACACACAAATGTACAGTACATACACAAACAACTGTGAATGTGCATGCACACACACACACACGCACGCACGCACGCACGCACGCACGCACACACACGCACGCACGCACGCACGCACGCACACACGCACGCACGCACGCACACACGCACACTACATCAAGAGTTGACTGAATTACATTTTGACTGATAGTGCTCTTGAGGGCAAAGCAGTGATAATTCAATGTGTGTGTGGGTGGGTGGGAGTGGACCTTTATGTAGTTAGGTAGCTTGCAGGATTTAACTGTGTGTGTGTGTGTGTGTGTGTGTGTGTGTGTGTGTGTGTGTGTGTGTGTGTGTGTGTGTGTGTGTGTGAATGAGTGTGCTCCTTTTCCACCAAACTGGTTCCTATGCTAGTTCTAAGCCATTGCCGGACTTAGCACCGGTTTGTGTTTCCAAGGCCGGAGCAGAGGCTCCGCCTCTCAGGTGCCTAACCAGACACCAACTCACTACATGATATGTCCGAGGGTAGGGTCAGGGTTTCTGTGACCAACAACATCTGCGTAAAACCACGAACCACCACATTTAAAAACAGTCTAGCGACCGTCAGGGTGATGTTTGAGAAATTATAACGATGAATACGATTAAACAGCAGTGGACTGAGGAGGAAACCCAGTGATTCCTGGCGAGTCGTTGATCCAGCGTATCCAGTAGGAGACATCTATTTCCGGGTTTGATCAGTCTGAGCGGTCTGATCACCACAAGCTGCGGCGGATCCCCCACTGGATGCATCCAGACAGTCGACCAGTTTATTAATAAACTAAAAAGATCGAGAATGTATTACACGGAACAGAGGACGGAGCTGGAGCGGCGGTGGGCTGTATCCAGCGGGAGACCGCGGCGGCAGTCGTAACGGGGACAGCGGCCTAGCGGTGCAGCAGTGGTTACGGGAGCATAAAGTAATAAAGTATTACGGGGGGACGGGGGAAGGAGCCGGAGCGCAGCCGCAGTGGGCTGTGCCCAGTGCAGGACCGCTACTGCAGCCATCTCCTGGCTGTGGCCACACAGTCCACCCGTTTATTAACAAACTGTTCATAGGGATTATGAAGTATTATGGGGGGGCAGAGGATGGAGCTGGAACACAATGGGAGTTGGCAATCTAAATAAACCCCTCATTTAACCAACGTTGTACGATGACGTAATGACGTGGCCCTGACTCTACTTTGCCAGTGGAAACACAAACGGGTTGTTACAGCGTGTGGGGGCTGAACCCACTGAACACGCCACCAGTACCAGCACTGAACGAGCACTGGAACCGGCTTGGTGGAAAAGGGGTATATGTAAACATGGTTTTTGTTCGATTTTCAGGATCCACAGAGAGTCGATCCCTTCATTCAAGTAGGAATTAGATTCGCCAATTCAGCAGATATGCAGATCAGATCTGACAAAATAGACAAAACAGAGATGAATTGAAAAACAATCGTCATTTAAGTTTGATTCCATTTACACGAATTTGATTGTAATCGAAAATGACAAAAACAAACAAAAAAACAGAAACAATGAGTTTCCGCTGATTGAACACAATCCCATCCTTCCCATCCCAAACGTTCAGAAAAAAATCTTATTTGTCAATCTGTAAACTCAGCCTCCACCCAGATTTGAGCTGCCAGTAGCTCAGTCAGCATGAGATCCACACCCTCTGACCTCATATGTTTTTTCCTTATTTCCAACACCAAATTTTGCGCAAACGTCTGTTCAACGATAACTCTCCTTTAATGAATTAATCACCTAATTGTTCAGTCCTGGAAAACAAGACAACCACACACACAAACTTACTTCAACCATAAAGTCTCGTCTTTTCTTCCGCACCAATACACTGTCTCCTCAATTCTGACTTAACACACAACCGTCCGAATGACAGGGGTCGAGAGGAGGGACTCACAATGCAGTTCAGATACATTAGGCAATAACAGACTTTAAAAGAGTCATGTTATGATCATTTTAGCTCATTGTCAACAGCTCACAGAGCTTTAAAAGACTTTTAAGTTCATAGCTGTTCAAAGTTGCCCGTTTGGGCTCCCTCCAGAAGTCAGTCCATTTTGAGGGGACGTGTCGCCAAGCTGCTCCCTGAGCTGTCAATAAGCCCCTGACCTCTCCTCTCCCAAGTCTGCTCGACCAAGCCGCGACTTCACCACGAGGGCCCCGGTTACACTGACATATGCTGACATACTCATACGTTGAATAAGATTACAATCACAGCGCTGTCGTGTAATAATAAATATTGTATGACTGTATCATATGCTCACATGTACTCTCATCTCAACTCCTCGATAAAGGAGGTAAAGGAACAGTGGCACTGCGACTGCTTCTGTTTTTTTTTTTGGTTGAGTCCAATTCTAGGGGGACTGAGTCAGCACTGAGACTCGGCGCAGGGACGGTGGTCTCATCGCCGTTGGCGGGGTGAGCACGCGCGCCGTCGTACGTGACGGGGACGTTTTCCGCACTTTGTTGTTACATTACACGAAGGCGGACTCTTGGTTGTGTGCAATTGAGACACAGTGACAGATGGAAGCAGCCGTCCAGTCACAAATCCTTCTCACACACTCGTGAACACTTTGGGGGATATCGCCATCATGAATGACTTTCAGCCACAGCTCCCTCTTTCGTGTGAAGTTGGAAACTGGTGCAACGATGAACCCAATTCACAATATGATTCCTTTCATGACAATATATATATAGAGTACATATAGTAACCAGTTCTATACACATCATGTCAAGTAACAGTGACAGTACAAAACACAACAGCACGAAACAATGTCGAGTCTGATAGCAGTTCGATCCACGACTGTCAAAACAGAACAGGCGTCAGTGCAAACACTGCATAGAGGGCGAACTTGAGGTCAATGTTAGCAGGTTTGATACATAATAGTCTTGCAAACAAACAGAGGTCATTAGGAAAAATAAGCACTCAAGGAAAGGATAGGCTAGAGAAGAAGGCTGGAACGCTGCAGACGTGCTGAGACAATCTGGCAATGAGTGTGAAAGTGACCACAGCTTAAGCGGGGGCGGGTAGGACGGGACACAGGTGGAGGTAATGAGAGGAGATTGACAGGTGCAAGCAGCGAGGCAGAGGGAGACAGAGGACTAGAACAATAACACAACATGGACCCTACCATGTCCGGGTGCTGACACAGAATGTATCTACAATGTATTCAGTTTAAACACGGTGGAAAAATACTTGTGTTCTGCGCCAACTGATCGATAGGAGAAAAAGCCAATGCTTGGAGATTCTTTAAAAATTCAGCAGTTTAAGTGGAGTCTCTCGAAGTAATAAAAAACGACAGAATGCTTGAGTGCCATTTTTTCCAAATATTTAATTATTGCAAGTGTTTTCTACTATCAAAAATCAAATCAAGTGACAGAACAGATTGTGTCTTAAAACACAAAACCAAAAGGTACAAAGTAAGTAAAGTTAAAACACCCTTGTGTACTTTAAGTGTTCCTTGAAAATATCATAATATTGTGAATCGCTTAAGCTTTACATCCCTTTTATTCAATCCTTTATATTTTCCCAAGATGAGTTACATGTGCAAACATTTTGTTTCCTTCTTTGTTTACAGAGGGAAGGGTTTGAGATGAGAGAGAATCAGTTGGGAAAATAAGCAAAAAAAAAGTTTTAGGCTCTTTTGTTATCATATAATCATTTGTCATAGAAGAAGAGTAGAGAAATAGTAACCACTCTAGTGGAGCTAAGTTGACTCAAGAGTACAAACAAGCTGGGACGGGGCCAGATCCTCTATCTAGGAGTACTTCAGAGGGTGAGAGAAGGATCTCTTTCAAAAGAACAGCTCCCCAAGCTCATGGAGAATCAGCGAGAATCCTGGATGGATCTTCAGAAGGAATGACAGCACAGGGGACCCAATGTAATCAGGGAAACATGCATGTGTTGGCGGAAGGATGCGAAAGGGAGCAGATAAGAAAAGGGATACCGAGAGAAACATTGAACCTGAATGCATCATTACAGCAGGGGGATGAACAAGTCACATCACATTAAGTTGAACCCCAAAGAGAGGACATGGACACAGATGTGCATATGCGTTCAGCACACCCTCAGCCCGACAACTCTGCCTCAGTGCGGTGATCCATCAGACAGAAGCAATCTGGCCAAGTGTTGAAATACCCATCCCTGTGCAGTCCTGCGAATCAATCATATCCTAGTATAAACTGGGTTAATACTTGCCTCATTCACCCCACTAATGTGGGGTACCCACAAACACTGTCATGGCCATTCCAAAACACACCTCTTGTCCGGTCCCATTATCCACCTTTCCACTATCCCCTACACACACAATTGTCAGGGCCATAAATTGAGACATTTAAGGTGATAAAGCATTTGTAATTGTCCATGTCTTAAAAATAATATTGTGCCTATTTCAGGAGTGTCAGGAGCCACGTTTGTGGTTGAGGAGCATGTGGCACCCCTTCAGAGGGTTGACCCCACATCAGTGGGGTGATTCTATGATAATAACTCCTCTTTGTTTCTCTCTCTCTCTCTCGCTCTCTCTTCTATGTCTGATCTGTTTCATCATCTTTACGTAAACGTACCACCACTAGAGCAAAATCACACGTAACATGCAACACCTAAGTAATCAAGCACTACCACTTTCAGTGAATTGCGCCTATGATGCAGTTCAACAGTGCATTTAGAATAAAAATCATTGGGGCAAATGTGTCATATCATTCAAGAAGCAAAAAATGTATTTACAGAATTTACAATGAATGTCTTTGACTCCACATTAAATGTTGTCAAAGCCAGGAACATTACAGCTGCATCCACAGGGGTATTGAATAATGATTGGCCACAAAATGATGTATACTAATTCCCAAAGAAGACCATAGCCTACTTCAAACTAACACATCAGTGAATCCAGTGCTGCACAAGGACTAACTTCTCCACCAAAACATTGAATAATGGATTTTCTTGTAAAAGAGCTGGGCTGTATCCATCGCACAAATCAAACCCAGATAGTTTCAGAGATGATGACAGGGCAAAACTCTGGGGCATTACATCCTGTAAAAGCACTTGGCATGCTGGCCTTTCTACCACAACCACTACATTTTATTTTACACCAGAGCTAGGCAGGAGGAATTTTTGGCACGTGTTATTTTCTATGCATATTTTTCTTCTCCTACTTCCATTGTTGACAAGACACTCGAAATCTACATCTACAAGTATGCATCAGGGTCGTGCTAAAGATTTCACAGAGCATATATATACTTATTTACCTATGAACACATTCTTAAGAAAGAAGAACTATGTGCACAGTACAAATGGCACTAATCAGCATATGGCAGGTCTAGTTTGTTGTTCGTCCTCCTTAGATTATGCATGAAAGTGATAGTTGACAGAGTAAAGTAATAACAGGCCAATGTGCAGGCTGTGAGCAGGTAGAAAAGTGGATTTCATTGAGAAAGCCATCTGTTAGAGGAAGGAGGGCATGTGAGGACCGGTGCTAATGAGAAGAATAGGGGGCAGGTGAGCTGATCTACGTGATGAACACAGATGTGTGTTATCAGCTTGGGCATCCTGCCCTACGCGCAAGTCCTCAAAATCACTTGGGGCACTGACACAGAGAGGAAGAAACAGACAGAGAGAGAGACAGAGAGGAATCCTGCATTCCAGTAATTAGTCTGTAGACAATCATTTGGTCAGTCAGACGGATGTCCCCCAGACATTGGGTTTAGCCATCACTGACACAGTCCATCTATCCATTTATCTCGCCTCTTCAAAATGTCCCTCTTGTACCCTGTCCCTCAGCGCACCCATTCCCCCGTCTCCTCCTCATGTCCTCTCACAACACCTCCACATGTTGGACCCATCTCATCCTTTATGCTCGGCTCCTTTATCCCCCTTCCTCCCCATCTCCCCCCAGTGCCTCACTCTCTCCTCCTCCTCTCCTTCATCTAAGCATATTTTAAACTCGTCCCTCTAGTCCTCTCCATCAAGACATCCATCTCTTCCTGTCACTAGCCTCTCTCCTTTCCTTGCCGTCCCCCTTTCTGCAGACATTAGATTAAGCCCATTACCTGCACTACATACAGGACATTCAAAGGAGCCACTTTATTTGTCAGAGACTGGACTGGAATCTGTCTCCATGACACTGATGGAGAGTTCACTGTAAACAGTACATGGTGTCACTATCTCAATTCTCAACACTCTCTCTAGCTATTAGGTAAAAGAGCCTGGGCCAGAGAAGGGCCAGAATTCAGAGAATTCAGACACTGTGAGGGTTAGATAATATTGTATACTATTTTTTGATGTACTCATTTTCCTTCCAGATTTATGTTACTTTTTGTCTGTTTTAACACATATTACCTGTACTGCAGCTCTCTCTGCTGGCTGTCTGCATACTCTAAGCACAACAAGCCGTTGAGCGATGCTGAGATTTTTAAGGAGTGCATGGTGGCTGTCCTGGAAAAAACTTGCTACTGATAAATCAATGGACATGATAATAGCGCCTATTAAACAGATACCTTTGTCTGTTACAACTGATGTTCGCCATGCCCACGTTTTGGCAGAGGATGTCAAGCGACTTAATTGATGAGATCCAAGAAGCCAGATATCACCATCGCTGGCTATGAGTTCACCGAGCTGCTGGCCTTCATTCCCCCAGATCAATTGAAGTGAGTGTCTCGAATCAAGTCAATACTATCCTGCTGGAGATGGCTCCTAACGGCCTCAAATACTACAACCAACTCTCAGCGGGCACAACTTCATTGGTCTGTCTACAGCTTTGTGCAGTAGTTCTGACAACCTTACATTTCACACACATCAGGAGTTGGGAAAAAGAGCTACTTCAATCACTGTGTCACAAAAAATGTCACACCCAGAAAATTGCCCCAAAGCATCCTGGGGGAGCTATGTCCAAACACATCGAGATGTGTTTGGACATAGTTGGTATCGAGACTATCAATATATCAGTTAAGAGAGACACAATGAATATCAGTGGGTTCTCAGGGAGCAGAGGTGTGAGGTAAATGCCTTCTCACCTCATGTCCTTTCATCTCTCTAATGCTCTTGTCGTCTCTCAAACATCTCTTTCCTCCGGACATTGGAAGGAACGCTTTATCTACATTCATTGCTCCACTCCTGCAGACAAAACAGACCATACCACCGGACACCAACTTTCCGTCTTCCAGACACCAGATCAGGACTCATTAGGCACATTCATCCCTCTGCCGTCCTCCTCCATCCTTACTCGCATCACTTTGCCTCAGCGTACCTGTTGTATTGCCCATCCTCTTCCCTGCTCTCTGGACCGGATGTTATGTCTGGCCATTGTCTACACTTATCCCTTTGCTTCTGTCCATCCATCTGTACTCTTTCACTTTGAGTACACATCTCTCAACTCCAAATAGAGTCACCTATTATCTGCACCATTTCCTCCATCTATCCTTGCATATGCACTGGGTTCCGCTAAGCGGGATCACACACCTGTTTACATCCTGTCTGCTCCTCATCTGGACAGACTGTCATAAAAGACAGCGCTGTAATGCGGGTGCAGATTAGTTAGATGGTGGAATGTTAATACAAACCTTTAATTAAGAAGAGTCTCAAGTTTCAGGTTCTTTATTTGTCATATGTATGTTAACACGGTGTCAACATTACAAAGAAATGCAAAGGACAAGAAGCACCAGTCAACTCAGTATGAGGGCAATTAGAAATAATTAGTAAGAAATATAAAAAAAACAGAAATGAATTAAATATAAAGATAAAACAGTGCCTAGGTGCTGAATACAATCAGATCAGATTACAATGTCTATGTATAATCTAACAGTGTCTATGTAAAATAAGATATGTCTTCTGTTGAATGAAAGGAAAATGTTAACACTTCGTAGTCAGTGTTGGCGTGCAGTAAACAGGCGAGGTCCTCAGTGATCTGGACACCAAGGATTTTGAAGCTGGTAACCTTTACCATCTTGGTGTCACAGATGTGGATGGGAGGGTACTTGTCGTTCTGTCTCCTAAAGTCAACTGTCATCTCTTTAGTTTTGCCGATGATTAGAGAGACGTTGTTGTCATGGCACGAGCTGGTTAGTGCTCTCACCTCCTCTCTGTGGGCAGCCTCATCCTTGTCCGTGATGACTCCCACGATAGTCGTGTCATCAGCAGATGTTGGGAGTTGGGCTTGGCAGCGCAGTCATGGGTGAACAGGGAGTACAGTCTGCCAGTCTCTTGTTTCAAAACAGTTCTGCAAGATCTCTTCAACCGCTTTGTTCCATTTGTAAATTAATGGGGAAACTTTTTTTTCCCTGTTTCAGTTGTTTTCAGTCAAGTGTCTCATACAAGTGTGATGTGGTATAATGGAAGGACCTTCTTCATGCTCGCTCTGTTATGGTCCTCCAGATTAATAAAAGCTGCTTCCGGGTGTGTGTTTTCCTGTCCATTCAGGGCAATGGTGCAGTATGCTAGGCTAAAGCCACGTCTCCGTGAACACTAAAACATAAGAGCTCCCGACCTCCCATTGGTGTTTAATCTGGGCTCCTAGCTCGTCCAGCTTCTTGACAAATGACTGCACCTTTGCAGCCCGTATGGAGGGCACACCGGCGCGTTTCCCTCTTCTTGTTTTCGTCTTGTGGCAGCCGAGTACACAAAGGACCCAAGGGAGGATGTCCGTCGTGGAGTCAACCAAAGAAGAAGCTCTGTAGAATATTTAAGTGAGAGTGATACAGCAGGAGCTGAAGTGGTGGGCAGCACAAGGAAACTGAACATCTGACACTGTAAACCTGTTCTACCAGTGACAAAAATGTGTAGAAAAAATCTCCTTCAATTCGTTGAAATTCTTAAGGTGTAGTTAAATGTAGTCAAGATATAACACAAATAACACCCATCACTTGTATGTTCTGCTTGGCCTACGACCCGCAGGACAACAGAATACAGTTTGACATCCATTTTTCTGTAAGTTGAATTTTTCAAGACTGTTGAAACTTGACTGTTTTTTATAAACCACATGGTTGTCCCCCGAGGTTTTCTTCAGGTGTAGGTGATGGTGTGAAGTTATATTTACATGGTTCATGAATGAGGTGTGATCACATACCAAGCACCATCTGTGAAATGGGAAATTACTACAATACATGGGGTCAGTTGGCTCAGTGTTTTTACCTCTACGTATGCTACTATACTCTTCTGTTCTGGTTTGCGATAGAGAGTTTTTCCTCCAAAATTTTCATCTGTATTTTTTGTGTGCTATAAGATAGTGAAGTTTGAAAGTTTTTTCTTGTAGAGTTTCTGAACAGTACATAATTAACTTACACAGACTTCAAACTTGTTTGAAATTGGTGAACACCAAATCAATTTTTCTGTCAAAATAAGGTTATTGTTGGAGGCTTGTTTGTTGTCTCCCTGTTGGTTCATCTAAGGACACCCGGACCTCTGGAAAATGTTCCCATCAGCTTCTGAGCAGCAACAATTCCAAAGAGCAAAATGACAATCAACCCTTTCATTCCATCAAAGCCTGCTGTCCTCTTAACAGTGAAGACTTTTGTGGCAGACGACTAACAACCCGCTAAAGCATCGTTGTCACTTTTGAGGATAGTATTGAAATAGCTTCTCCTTTCAACTGCATTACTCAAACGAGACAACTTCAAAAAATCAAAATATGACGGTACATAGGATTTTGGAGATCAATTTCAATCAAGTTATGATGTATAGAGAATATAATATTTTGAAAATGACAACCCTCAGGTCTCAGTTGAACCTGCAGTTCTAACCTCTTGCAGACTCATAGCGATAAAACAATTTGTTACGCTTGACGAAAAACGTCAATTTGACACAGAAATAGGTTACTAGAATCCAGTAGATAATATGTCATATCCAAATATATTAAAGAAGGTAAGATGAATTCACCCTTCACTAAAACAGAGAGATGAGCCTTCAGTAACTACTTGTTCAGAAACCAGAAATAAAAACTCACGCTCCAAGTTGCTTTAGGAAATTAAATAGAAGGTTGGAGCAAGAGAGTGGTATTTCTGTGGCAGCATTACAGCGCCACTCAGCCCTGGCGGTAATACTACTGTGCCCTCTGTCTTTTTCATGGATGCCATCTTTTTATTGTCAGTCGACCAGTTTATTAACAAACTAATAAGATTTACAAAGTATTATGGGAACAGAGGACAGAGCTGGAGGCAGTGGGCTGTATCCTGTGTCTGAACGGGGCAGTGGTTGGTATAGGAGCAGCGGTAGTAACGGGGCAGCGATCTCACGCTGGATGCAGCGGCACAACCGACCAGTTCACAAACAAACTAATACGAGTATGATAATAACTAGTTATAATAAAGTATTACGGGAACCAGCACTGGAACCAGTTTGGTGGAAAAGGGGTAATAGTGATGGAGCACCACGTGACTCAGAGCATGAACATGAGAAACAACAGCATCGAAGCCATTGATCCTAAAAGCCCAACTTTGCTGGACAGGACCCATTGTGCGGATGGTTGAAGAGAAAGCGTGGGAAACCTAAAAAAAAGTACAAAGACTGTATAAAATGCAACATCTCACACACTAACACTTCACACTGTGAGGGCCAAATGCTGTCATAAAATAAAATGAAATGAAACAAAATAAAATAGACATCGTATCACCCGTAAATGTCATCACGGTGTGGTGCAGCGCCTGCACCGCGTCCTACCTCCCTACCCTCCCTCCATGACATTTACAGTCTCACCCGTAAAGCCCTCTACATTGGTTTGTCAGCCTGCCAAGACCAGCAGACTGAAAGCGAGCTTCATCCACCACCCCACCCCCCCAACCCCCCCCCCCCCCCCATAATTTCAATCTTCTGTATGTTTGCACATACTGTAGCTTTCACAATGAAGCAGACTTTGACTTGGATAAATATCCACAGATACACGGCATGCCTGAAAGATATTATGTTATATTACATGTATCTGCACAGCGGCAACAACACAGTTTAGCAAGATGGAGCGGCCATAAGCGAAGTGAGAGGAACAATGTTTGTTTGCTCCTGCACAACCACCACCATGATTTAAGGAGTGAGAGACAGAAACTTAAGTATCGATCGATACCGATACCAACGTTGGAATCGATACTACCAATATTTTGGATCGCTCCGCCCACCAATAACACAAGCCACAAAATGAAATTGATCAAAGCAAGCAGGGATTAGTGTAAAGTAGAAGCAAGTATCACCACCTGCCATATTAAGATGCATGAAATGCAATTATCTCGTTCCAACTTTTAAATTCACAACTGAGCCTTAAATAATTTATGTATACTGTTGGGGGACCGATGGAAAGCCTTGGTGGGCCGGATGTGGCTCGAGAGCCGCTAGTCGACGATCCCTGCTCTAGAGTCTATGGTATAATCTAGGGAGAGGAAGTTGATGGATGCATCTTTCACCCGATTGGCTCCATTCACTGTTAAAAGTAAAATAATAAGAATTGATAGCAATTGCACTGACAGGCATCAAGCAGTAGCTGCTTTGTATTTGAATATCCACAGGATTCATTTTCATTCTACCACCTCAATGAGGATACAATGAGGATTGAGTGCAAGTGTTTTTTGTTATCTATTAAGAAAAAAACATGATACTCTGAAGAGGAGATTTGAGTGCATGTAGACTTGTGTGTATGTGCTTATGTGTGTATTGTGTGTTCCATCAAACTGATTCAGGATGGCAGATTGGCAGATAGCAGCTGGCAGGGCTGACTATGATGCACACACACACGCACGCACGCACGCACGCA
>JAFBJT010110119.1:0-83666 GCA_016785325.1 Chascanopsetta lugubris | reverse complement strand
CTCTCAGCTTGGCGGACTCGCCCTCCCCCCTTTCCCACGCCTCGCCCCCCTCCGCGCATTGTCCCTTGCCTCTCCTCGTCGCCTCTCTGGCGAGCTCCGTCTGCTCGTCCTCCTCCTCCTCCTCCTCCTCGTCCTCCTCGAGGTCGGCGATCTCTGAATCGGAGTCGTACCCGACCTCCAGCGCGCTGGAGAAAGGACTGTGACGCTCTGGCTCCGCCGCTGACAAGTGGAGGTAGAAGCCTTGTGGCTGGCTCCTCCCTGGCGGAGAGATGCTCACCGAGCCCTCGGTGGGTGGTCTGAGGGGGCTAGGCACTGATTCACTGACGTGTAGGGGCGTAAAGGTGCTTCTGTGGGACTCGGCCACGGGGCTTTTCCTCTGGGATGCGCTCGGAAGCGCCACGGCCGCTTTGCCGGCGGCTTTCGCGGCTCTGCAGCGACTCTCGCCACTTTCCTCCTGCTTGTTGCTGCTGACGCTCTTCTCTTTGGCCGGCTTGGCGACGGCAGGCATCAGGGGCTCCAGGTAGTAGCCGTCCGCCTGACGTGTTGGTGTGAAACACCCAGGGTCAAGGCGAGGAGGGCAAAAGGGGCTGGGCGCCTTGGGGGTGGATGTCTCCGCCTGGATCTCCAGCTCGTCCTGCTCCATGTCGCTCCCGCGGCGATGGCGGGAAACGGCATAAGGGTGGATCACGGCCACCAGCTCCTCCTCCTCGATCTCCTCCTCTTCGTCTTCTATGCGCATGTGGCTGAGGAGGCTCTGTCCGCTGAGTCTGCAGTGGGGAGGCAGGCGGCGGCCCGACCCCACCATGTGTTTGGGGGTGATGTTCATGATGCTGGAGGCCAGACTGTCTTTGCTGAAGGAGCGAGCCAGGCCGTTACTGTCGGTGTCGCCCTCTCTGGGGTAATGCAGGGTGTAGGGCACGGGCTGGGATGAGGGGGCGGGGGGGAGGGGGGGGGGGGGGGGGGGGGGGGGGGGGGGGGGGGGGGGGGGGGGGGGATGAAGGTAAGTCATTAGATACAACTAAGTATAATGAATTAAAGGCCATTGCAATTACTCTTCACCTCTGCCTCCTCTCTGGCCAGGCTGATACTGAGCCCTGGTGCTGCCCATCACCACAAGGCGAAGAGTAGGACCTGTTTTTCAGATCTGTGCAAAGAACATATGATGAATACTCGACGAATAGATAACATCAGATTGTGCGCAGTTTCTTGTTTGACTACCTGAGGTGCTCTCCCAATGCATCTTCTGTCTCTGTCTCAAGGGCAGTAAAGAGAGAGACGGGCCGAATGAGTTGGATTTAGCCCTGTAAGTCAAAGAGGTGAGGTTAGTTTTCCTCGAAAACTACAACATATTATTTACAACACATGTACAGTGAAATTAAAGGTCGGTGTGTGTAATAGTTTAATACCTGAGATCAGGGCTCTGAGGCATAAGCAGGACGTCAGCAGAGTTCGATGAAGTGAGGAAACTTCGCTTTGTGACACCAGAGATGGGAGCGTGAGATCGAGAAGCTTTGGGCTGAAGTCTCACTGGAATAAAGACACACAGGAAAAAATAAAAAAATACATAAGAGGAAGTCCCACTCTTTAAAAACTTTTTTTTTTTTTAAAGCTATGAAAGTCTTTGTCTTTTACCATCTCTGCTTTCCTGGATGCGCCTGGGCTGCACAATGTCTGGTCTCACGCTCTCAAACCACCAGAACAGTTCCGCTATAAAAACCATCATGTTATTCTGCAAGACACAAAAGTAGAGAAGGAGGTCAGGGTTCATTGGTGCCACTTTCATCTCTTTTATATAAGTATATTCTGGTGCTTTCAAACTATTTTGGCTGACCTTCAGGACCGGAGGAGAATACAGCATGTCCTCAGGCTTCAGGTAGAAACATTTTCTCAGGTACTCGTTGGAAAACTCCGTCAGGAGCTGGATGTTATACAAGCTGTCGGCGACGGAGGGAACTTCCTTCAGACAGATATCTGCACAGAGCACGACACGACTGATCCGGTTACGACCGCATATGACTGACCACAGTGAAGCAGAAGTTGATATTTCATCTTTTCTATCAAATCCAAAAGAAGAATAATAAAACAAAATAATAAGAATAAGAATAATAAGACGAAAAATAGACACCACGTACCCTCCAGTCTGATGAGTTCTGGGCAGTAGAAGTGGATCACAGCCAGCAGAGCCGAGCCGTCGCACACGTCCTTCAGCAGGTCGTCCAGCACAGGGAAGTGCTGGAGAGTCCGACCCGACAGGTGATCTCTGCGGTATCGCACCTGCGCGGCAGGAGAGAACCGACGTTGGTGCACAAAGTGACCTACACACATGCTCACGTGTGTCACTCGAACGCACCACCTCTTCATGTGTGTGATGGGGGGAAATCCCCTGTGCAAGTCAGCAAGAACCGTATTTCTTCGTTTATGTTGTGTATGCATATAGAAATGGTATGATTGTACCTTTCACATCCTAGATTGGTATGCATGTGTCTCATTAGACAATGGGCGATTCACTTTCGCATGTAATGATGAAATAACTAATGCTGGGTTTAGATAACACCAAATAATTATAGATAACATGACGGAGCTCCGGGAGTCGCAAAATAAAGAGGAGGTGCTTGCATACCACAAAACCATAAACAAGGTATGGTACAAAATGCAAATCAGTAAACGGAGGATCAGAATAATGAAAAAGAGGTTCAAATCAATTATAAAAAATAATAAACAGGAACTATTTGATGAACAACGAAGGTGCTAGGCTCATTACTGGCCATCCTCGGCCTGAGAGAGTTTCATAAGGGGCTGATTCGAGGCTGAGGCTTTGATAGCTGGTGCATGTAATAACTGAATGCAGCAGGAAAAATAGTGAAGGTCGGAAATAATTCAAAAGGGGTCAACGCTGGGAACATTCCCACATGGCAGAACTCCACAGGCTCCGGCACACAAAGGGCCCGGAGCGCACAATGCACCCGGCTGCTGAGGGAAGAAAGTGTGTGGGAGGAAGTTAATGAAACGAGAGGAGCCGCGATTGGATGAGTGGATTTGGACAATTTGAACAGAATGTTTGCGTGATGGTGACGATGAGTGACAGCGCCAGGTCGTGCACGTAAGGTTTTCTGTCTGGGAAAAAAGATAAAAAGGTAGAGGAGGCGGAGGTGCTGAAAGTAAACGTTTTCGAGCAAAAGTAAAAACAATCATGCGAAGAAAGAAAAGTGTTGTTTCCTCAGTTGCCACCGAGGGGCGCTGTGACATCTTCAATTTGAGCGTGAGGAGAGAGTACTCTCTGCCAAAGTGGGTTTGACTCATATCTACTACACATACACACACACACGTAAACACGCTTCACACACACACACACACACACACACACACACACATATACTCTCGCACAGGAGATTGCTAGCGGTTGCACTTACTGGTACAAGCTTCCAGTACCATTTGGAGGGAGACTAGAGGAGGGAAGGAGGGAATAGGATTTGAAGGGTGGAAAGACAAACAGTGAGAGAGCAGCAGACAAGGGTGAGACACGGTGACTTGGAATCAGATTATCCTCCGTTACCATGGGGACAGATCTGATCTTAAAGATAAGTGCAGAGGGTTAGACACAGAGTGTTAAGGATATTTACAGAGCAGGCAAGAGAAGAAACTAGGGGTGTTGGTGCAATAGTGCAGCCAATGGTTCAATGAGGTCATTCTGGGACGTCACACGAGTACAGACGTGTGTCGAGACTGGCATCTAAATCAAGTCGCTATGGAGATGCACAGTTTACCGAGTCAGCGCGACTAACATTTCCTTTAACTTTGGAAAGTGCCTTTGAATCGTCCCTGTTTTTCTCTCTCGTATCACAACAATCCAGTGACGTCAGCTCCACGATGACACAGCAAACTACCAACCGAGGGTTCGGCGTACTTATCGTGCCAACATCTGTGGACAGCGTCTTAACACGAGGGCGGGGCCACAGGCGGTGGCGCGACATGTGGCGCGTTACCTTCTGCTGACTCGACGACTCCAGCGCGTGTTGCTTCATCTTCAGCTCTTTCTCTGCCATCGCCCTCATCTTCGCGTTCACCTGCGGTGGCAGAGACGCCGAGAGTCAACCAAACAAATTCAGGAATGACTTTTTTTTTCTTTTGTCTTTTTCCAAAGACACCAATGGTTCGGGTTCTCCTTCACCTCGTTGATCCAGAAGATCATGGCGTCCTCCAGGTCGAAGGGCAGCTCCTTGGGCGCGCTGAAGTTGGAGAAGCGCTTGACGCTGGACACCACCTTCTCGATGCTGATCATCTCCGCGGTGTAGGCCAACATCAGGGCGTCGATGAGGTGGATGTGGGAGCTCTGCACAGACACGCACACCGCGTTCAAGTCCATGCAGGGGCATCTCTGATGTGTGTGCCATCGTTTCTCTGCTTAGAAATACAAGTCCTGAAATGGCTGTGGTGCAGTATTCGGGTTGTGGGTTCTGAACACTGAGTTGCCATGGAAACGGGGGCTAAATTTGAAAACTGCGATCTAACAACAGCAAAACACGATCACCGCGTCGTCCCTTTATGGCACATAACGTACATGCGGAGTGACCGTCGTCGAAAATGCAGTGAACTGCTGCTTCTAATGCAGCTTGTTGCTTGCTGTTCTCACACCTGTGTGATTAAGACCGGTACTTGTCCAGATGCTGTGTTTCCCTGTATGTTCATACGAACCGAGCCTTTATATCGTGAATAATTTAGCTACGCACTCAACAAACCTGCAAAGCAGACGACGCATCCGCTGATGCATAATTTAGGGCCCACTAGGCCATTTGGCTCTGGAAGGGAGAATCACATTAGCCTGCGATCAGGTGGTAAAGAGGGAGCTGTCTGTTCACGAGGTGAGATTAAAGATGCCTCATTAACTATTTAAATTGTTTTTTCGAAGAAAATAAAAGGTTAAAGTATAGCTATTAGGGTAAGTGCAGTTTTCTCTAATCAGATTTAAAAAAAACACACACAAAGTCATCCATCATCATGAGAAGTAAATTAGTTAATCGGTAGGACTGACAGGGAAAATATCAAATCAGGAGTGATTCAACGTATTCATGTACAAGGCCGTGGCGAAATCAAAACCCGAGGCGGAGGGAGAACGCGAACCACAGAGTGCTGGGACGTCTTTGCGCGTGCCACCATCTTTGTTTTCAAATCTGAGTCGACGATGCCAGGAGATGCCGAACCGAACCGCCAGGGCGGTGTTCGTTTTGTGCCGCGACGCTGTCGCTCCGAATCAGATCGACGGATCGAGCGTCGATCATCTGCACGGGGACGCCGAGAGAAAAGCTCTGGCTCGCGCCACCGAGCTGCCTTCGCGCGAGGCCCTCGACCTCCGAGCGCTCCGGTTGGAGGAGCCGCCGGCTGACGAGCGCACGAGACAGCAGGCGGACGCGGCAAACCGCGCGCCCGTCGGAACAGCTGGCGACGTCCGACATGGCCTGGCATCGCACCGTAAACAAAACAAAGGCCTGAAGCTCACGCCTCCCTGGCTCATTTCGGACACCCACCATCTTCAAAGGAGCGGAGCTGAGGTCCCGGTCGGACACGGGCGCGTCGTCGGTGTCCCGGACGTAGATGCCTTTCCTGGCCAGGGCCTGGACGACGGAGTGGTGGCTCTGCAGCGAGGAGGCCTGCTCAGCGTGCAGGATGAGGCCACACACCCGGCAGTACAGCTCTCCACACAGCAGCAGGTGGATGATGGGGGGCTTGATGTGCTCCTGCTCATACTGGTCGGTGTAGAAGGGGTCTCGCAGGTCTGCGGGGACGTTGTCTGGACAGGGGGAATGCACGTAGTCAGATGGGCGCCAACAGGCGGCGGCGAAATCTACTGACAACACCGACGCGCGGCCCCACGCGGACGAGAGCCGCACGTTGTCCGCCGATGCTCCACCGCGTTACGTTAACGTAGACAAGCTCCCACCACAGACCCTGACGGCATTAGACTGTCTAAGAGGTGCGGGGGGGAGGGAGGGGGGGGGCGAGAGAGGGAGCCAGGTAGCTCCCAGGCCTGATAGGTGGACGCGAGGAATTAGCCCTAGCACTTAAGCTGATGGCGCGGTCCCGTCCTGTGCCCTCCTGACGCAGACGTGGGGCGGCTATTTTTAAAATGAGTAAATCCAGAGCTAAGGCCTGCGGCGCTCACGGAATCGAGCCGCCGGTCACACAGGAGGGCTGTCGGATGACGGGGACCACAGACGACCAATGCGCATTTGCTGCGAATGTCTGTTTACACCAGTCGAGCTGAGGCATTGTGACTCTGCACTTCACGTGCACGGGTGGAGGAGTGGTATCGATCTCGGAGTCGGGGCAGTGAGTGAATCAGCGAATTGCCTGCGGGGATAAACGAGTGCCCTGAGAATAGAGAATGCGTCATGGGCACAGATCGTCGTAAACATCCATGAGATCGAGCAGACGAGCTTTCTCAAACACTCATGTGCGTAGACTATACATTTGCTGTTTCACCATAACAGATGAAAATGCACTATTCACATGAAATAGGTGGTCCAGGAAAGTGAAATGACTATAACTATATATAACTATACATACTGAAAAGTCAAAGCGTTCCAGATACTAGCGATGACATCAGTGATGATAAATCAGATCCAAACCCGCAAAACAATGCGATCAATTCTTCTTCCATCAACATTTTATGATTTTAAAAGCATTAAAGCTGAATAAACAATAACATCTTTAACTATGCTGATTCAGATAGAAGTGATTAGATAAGGCAGGAGAATGGTAGACTTCAGTTGTCATTAAAACTCAAATGATGTTTCGTATGTCCACTTTGGGCTATTGTAAAAAAATGGCGGCCCCCGTAGGAAGGACACCCCCCACACACACACACACACGCACACACTTCTCGTGTAAATATGCATTAACTGGCCCATTTTAGGGTAATGGGGGGGGGGACATTTAAGTGATTATAAATTCAGGAAAATATCAATATGTAATATTTTTAGAGGAGAAAAAAAATCACCAAAATGTCACACACACTGCACCTTTAAACCAAAACAAACCTCACTGCCCCCACACCCACCCCCCTTTCAGCCCCCTTTCCCAACACAACTCTCTCCACCCTGTCACTTCCTCAGCCCTAAGCCTGAGCCCACAGTGCCCCCTCGTCCTCCCCGGTTGCCGTGGAGACGGTGGCAGGGGGAATGCCAGCGTGGCCGGAGGTGGGGGGCGGGGGTGGGGGGGGTGCTGGGCTGCTGTCCCATCTCATCACACCGAGGCCTGCTCACGGGGCCGGTTTATGATCCCTGACATCAGGAGGCGGGTGTGTGGCTGACAGTGAAGGGCGGCCATCGGGGGGGGGGTGTGGGGGGGGGGGGGGGGGGGGGGGGGGGGGGCTCCCTCCTCTAATCCCACTTGATAAAACTCCTTAGATATTTATTATCCACCTGATCCGGGCGTTAAAGCCCACCCCGGTGTGTGTGCGCGAGCAGGGGGAGACAGGGAGGAGGGGGGGGCGGGCGAGGGAAAGGCTTTGTTCCTATTCTTTTCGACGCGGGGTCAGATTGATCGGCGGGGATCTTGCTGACAGTGAGGCTGCGGAGCTGCACAGCGAGAAACACAGCGAGGAGGCTGAGAGGAGGATCCTGCAGAGGACGAGGCTGTGTTGGGAAAACAGACTCGAAGCTCAGGCACCGGGGTCAGACGCTCCACCGTCTGACCCCGGTCGAAAACATCGAGAGGCTCTTACGTGGAACTAATTGCATCTCCGGTTTGATGGAGCTGTGCGTGCCTCTTCCGTGCGCACTTACTCCTCTTCTACTTTCTATCCAAGTACATGTTTTGACACTTTTTGACGTTTGGTTTACTGCCACTGGCCCTCACTCACTTATCAAACCGTAGGGATACAAATACAGATAATTGTTGAATGAATTCGGTATCCTGACGTACAAATCTAATATGAGACTATTCGATTGATTTGATTACATTAGCATGGTCCTCTCAATGAAGCCAGTCACAGGTCACCACCATGTTTTACAGTCATAACAGATGATGATGACTAAAGGCTGCCAAGGCTTCTCCTACGTGCTTAGTATTCAGCTGCAACACACACCTTCACCACTAGATCCTGCTCAATCTAATGCGTTGTGCCTCTAATACCTTTTTGTACGTAGCTGCAGTTAAACATAAACTACCTGCAATTGTTGTTTATCTTCTATTTAAAAAAAAAAACTAGAGCGAGTAAAGGCTAATTGCAGATGCGTCCACTGATTATTGATACATATGTATGTTTTACTTTTGCATTGAAAATATCAAAACCTATATATGTGGGAAAATAATGGCAGAGTTCAAAGCTCTGAGTTTCCACTAATAACATTTTGTGACTTCTTCAGTGAAACTGGCAGGGCCGTAAACAAACAGGCGGTGTTGTGGACAAAGATCCAATCCCATTAAACACTTAAACATGTGACTGGCGCTGACTTTCACTCCTGCTCACACAAACAAACAGTCCTCCCGGCACTGCCCTTTTGCTGGGTCTGCACTCTTATCTAATGAAAGTGTTTCAGCTCCTCTGACCTCCACACACACACACACACACACACACACACACACACACACACACACACACACACACACACACACACACACACACACACACACACACACACACAATACATATACAGAGCCTGTCTCACATGAGATCAACACAAGACACTTTACACTTCAGTGTAACGATCTGCAGCATCCAAGTAAAGATAATAAACATATGTAATCCCGCAGTAGCGTGAGTGAGATGCACCCGCCCCCACCTCCATATACAGAGCCCCCGTGAAAACAGCGGAATAGGCCTTTAAAGCACATTAAACTGATACTGAACATTGCTCCGAATAGCAGCCCAACACAACAGCCCCATTTAGGCCTGTAATAAATGTCAAATAATTTTATATTGGGTCATTTACTGTGAGTGGGAACAGTGACGACAGAGGGAGCCAATTAGATCAGAGGAGGCAGGAAGCTCAATGGCAGGGATGGGTAATTGCTTGATGTTTATGATGGGCGTCTGATGTCTGCTTTGGAAAAACACAAGCAGGCGGTTCTCGTATTCATTGCGCTGGCGCTCGGCATGGAGAGGCATCGATTAGAGAGAGATGCACCTGTTACAATGACGCGGTGTAATATGTATATTTGCAAAAGTTCTATGATTTGAGATCCCTTCAGGATCCTGGCACCGCCTGCAGCTCAGTATCCCCCACTGAGGTGATACAGGCACTTAAAGTACAGCGTGTATAATGTCGGGCCATGCTGAGGTTTCCCCCTCACTGAGGGACCGTCTGTGTGTGTGTGTGTGTGTGTGTGTGTGTGTGTGTGTGTGTGTGTGTCTCAGCCCAAACGCCTCATTGCTGTAATGATAATAAATCAGGGGGGAGCTCCAGCACTGCCGGCGCTGCTGCTCACGCTCCCTAAAGAGCAGCAGCCCCGTCGGTGAGTGACACCGAAACCCACATTCGGGGAGTCTCTTCCGCACATGTACTCGCAGCCTGTCAATGTAGAGCGATGGCTTTTTAATGTGGGCGCAGAGATGGTGAGAGCTGGCAGGGCCACTGACCTGTGTGTAAAGGAGACGTTAGCGTCAAGCCTTCACTCTGGACACGCTCACTGTATGCGCTGGACCCTCAGCACTGGGCTTATGTTGTATCCAGCTGATAAAAATGATCATTTCAAATCATATACACATCAGCGTGTAACGATGACGTCGTCTCCCACTGTCTTCCTCTCGAAACAGCTCTTGCATTTGCCCCTAAACGTTATTCATCAACACCAAGGGGGAACGTTGACTGCAGGGCGTCCAATCGCTTACAAAGGGACTTTTACGGCTGCCGATAGAAATGAAACCAGTCATTTATACATTTGGGTGATTGCACATAGATAAAAAACGCCGTTTACTTTAGATTCTATATATGACCTTCGACCCTTGACACATACAAACATATAATAATGTGACCTCCATGACAGAAACAAGGACCATTCGCAGTCTCGGTGGTGAAGAGTAAACACAGATAAAGCCTCACCGATACCGTAGGCTTTGGCAAACAACCAGCGGAGATTTGCTTCTATTTTGGCCCTGGCAGAGTCGTACAGCTCTGGTGGCACAACCTGAGCCTCCATGTCTCCTTGTCCTCCTCCTCCAGCATCATCATCATCATCATCCTCTGCTGCTGCTGCTGCTGCTGCTCTCCTCCACGTGCTGTCCCTGCCAGCACTCACCTCCACGTCCATCCTGCACAAACACACACACACACACACACACACACACACACACACACACACACACACACACACACACACACACACACAACACACACACAGAGAAACATTACTACCATGCAGAGCTGTGTGATTACATCATACAGTAGATGACACGTAGTGAGGGCCGGAGCTCACCACCTGCTCTGCTCATCATTGACAATAAAGGACCAGTGTGAATCCTTATGTGTTCATATTTATGTTGAAACAGTGTGTCATTCTAAATGGTGAAAGGCCAAGATCCAGCTGCAATCAAAAGGGTTCCTGATACACAGCAGCCCTGCATCTTCCTGTCAGACAATGCCCAGGGACCGTCTGTAAAGTGCAAGACACGAAAAAGAGACACCGGAAAGTGAAACAAATCTTGTGATCTTCATACTGCAACACTTACTTTGGGGAAACGACATCAGATGTGGAATCATTATTTCGGTTGTATTTGCCAACCTTCAGCTGAGGCTAAGGTTTGCTTTGCTTGTGCAACTGACATGTTTGGAGGAAAACGTCTCAGAGGCGTCGACTCTCAATGAAAGTCTAATTTGATATAAATGCCTTTGATGAAAAGATTTGATTCAAATTCCACTTTTCACTGAGCGTCTTTGATTGTGTGTCACCTGACGAAACATGAAAGACGTGTGGCTTTCAGTCTTTGTGGAGATTTGAAAGAAATGTATTGCACAGAATGCCTTTGATGGTATTCAACATGAAAGTAGGAGCACGCTGACCCAACTCCAAGCTGTCACTCCATGTGTTCATCCACATATTATTCCTCCAGTGATACCACACACTGCTGACTCATGGCGAAACAGGAGTCATGTGGCTATACCCCATGGCTGACTCCATGCTCCAGAGGTCTGGCTACCGGAGTCAATGTCAAAGCCGATGTCCGATATTAATATCAGAACAGCGTCAGTATCAGATATCAATCGATTTGCACTGCTCAGGTATCAGTGCTGCCATTACATAAGTTGGAGATGCACAACTGTACAATCAGGTTTCAAGTGATAATATGTATCCAGTAAAAGGCACATTACTTTGTGACGAGTAGATTGAAACCCTACTACAACACGTCTCTTTGTGCATGTGCAAGAAAATGCTGTGGGACGACTTGTGTGACATCTTCTATCAACATAAAGAAAGGATAATAAACATGAAGTGGAATTACTGACTTACGCCATTAACAATAATGTCTGAAAATGACACTATAGCCTCGTTTTCCAAAGTGTTGTAGTCTGTTCATTTGCACGTGAAGATGGTGACTGTTTATTTTAGTTTCATGTATTTATTTGTTTATTTGCTTTTGCTGTGGCGTGTGTGCGGCTCTACACTTTGTAGACGCTCCCTGCTCTCTCCTCCCTCTGCCTGCTTGACGTTAGAGATCAATAAACCACCCCTATTCTATTTCAGCCCGTTTCGATGGAGAAGACGGTGTAACAGACTGAGAACGTTACCGCAGTGTGTGTGTGTGTGTGTGTGTGTGTGTGTGTGTGTATGTGTGAGTGTGTGTGTATATATGTGTGTGTGTGTGGTGTGCAACCTGCAAATGCTGCAGGTGTAACGCTGTCACTCGTTATTCATATGCCAAACGTCAACACTGGCCATACGTCCCGTCCATATGCCGTAATTAGCATTGAGCTATGGGTGTACATTAGCCTAAATGCTATTGTTTTCAATGGGAGCTAGCTAATGAGGCAGAACAATAACACACATCTGTGCTAGCTTATTATCGAGCCTGTTGTGGCCAATGAACGAGCCGCCACTAACCTGGCAGCGTCCCGGCGACAGACCCTGGTGTCGTGTGTTATATCGCCTGCGAACCTGCGTACAAACAAACAATGACTCACCTCTAGCAGCTCATCGAGTCCCCGGCTGCTCAGCTGGAGGTGACGCCGCTTCTCACAGCGACATACCGCCCCTGCGCTCCTCAGCTGACGGCGGAATAACGGACGACTCCTCCCGGCAACGACTCGCAAGCCCCGGCCTCCTCCGCTCGATGCTCGTTAATCCCGGAATAAATGGGAGTCTGAAGAGACAACGAGGCCGCCAACCACCCGGAAGTCCGTTTTCGAAGGATGAGTCGGTGTCCGTGAGGCACCGAGGCTGCCTGACGGAGGGGAGGCTCAGACTGCAGCCTGTTTGCCGGAGCCTGTCTCTATGGGGACCAGGCTTCTCCTGAATAATGAGCTCGCTGCAGCGCCCCTGCTTACCTGCTGAGGGCGCTGTACGCGTGTGCAGAGGGAGGAGTTGGGTGGGGCAATAACAGTGTTTACATTCTATATTTAATGCCGTATGCTGAATATACATGACGGTTCTGCATCTATATTGCACAGTACAATATGCATATTATGTACATATACATAACATGTATATGTACACATAAAGGTCTCGTAATAGGATAATGGAGAAGATCTAGTGCCATCAGTAGACCATATACTCAAAATGGTAGTAAGAATAATAATACAAAATAATTTCTGGTTGAATTAATGTTCAGTTCCGAGTATAATGCATAATTGTTCATTTGTAACAGTGAATGTTATTCACTCTTTTCAATCCAATTGTAAACAAACTGTATTTTGTCCAATTCTGCACGATCAGCGTATCACCACAGGAGGGCGACATACACCATAACCAAAGAAGATGGGGCGTGTTTGACAGTAGCAATGATACTAAGACAGTAATCTAAAGCTTAACAGCAGCTTTTATTGAATCAAGACAATTTTTACAAAACATTTTGAGTCAGGAAATACTTTGCAAACTACAACTTTGCATGAACATTATTTTTTGAATTACATCTTCTCTTTAAAAACATCTTTATCTCTGGATTAGTTTATAAAACATGACATTTAGACACCTCACAACCGCACTCCTTTACGAAGTGCAGGCGATGTCAGTGAACAGCACACAGGTCCCCAGTTATTTCATTTTCTTCCTTCTTTTTTCTTTTAAAAAACGAGAAACCTCACAAAATACATTGTTTTTCTGAAGAAAAACAAAACAAACAAATTCACACTGGCACTACTTGTGAAACTGTGGCAAATGTAACATTTCAACAGGTTTAACACTTGACAGGTTAAACATGGTAACCATAACCGTTGATTTGAGACGCAATACAACATCAAGATAAACACTCCTTCCATCATAAATGATCACAAATCAGTGACTCCACCTTTATTTAACAATAAAGAGGCTCAGGTTGATTCAGATGCTTCTTCCAGCATCATGTAAGAGAAGTTTGTTCTGTGCTTTCAGGTCCCGGAACTCCCATCGATCTCCGTCACTACTGTCTGAACAGTCAGTGTAGTCAGCAATAACATGAGAGGTGACTCATATATATATATATATTTGATCATCGTCTAACTCAGTGATAAGACTTAGTGAAATGTAGTTCAGTAACAAATCCTGTGTCTCAAGGACTAAAGAGGTTAAAAATATAATTAATTAATACTGAATTTCTTAAAAAATAATCTATCAAAGTTGAAAACAAAATCTGTACAAACTGAATGCAATGCAACTCCCCCCCAAAATAAAAATATGTGAAGATTGAAATAAATCCAGTGAATATAGAAACACAAAGACACAAATAAATAGCCAGTGTACACGTCTAGGAGTTGTCTTTTTTTCTGATACACACTCCTTTTTTAACACTTTCTAATCTCCCCATACATAACAAAAGAAAAACAAAAAATTTAAAGCATAAATATAAAACCATCTTCTTTATATTTCAGGTCAAAAAAAGGACATAAATAAATACAAAATTACTAAAAGGATTCTTATCGTTAGTATAAAAACTGACAGTGAAAAAGGAGCAGGTTCAGTCTCCAGACAGGTTCGTCTCTTTGATTTTTTTTGCTTTTATATTTCTCTTTCTCCACTGACGAGTCAGTTCATTAAGTCTCTACTTGAACTGATCTGGGATCAGATTAATCTGTGAGTGGATACTCGTGGGCGGGCTGGAGATGCCCTCTGACCAGTCGGACATGTTGGAATGTGGCGACGAGCTGGACCACTGGTCGGGGGAGCCGGGGGAGGGAGTGAGAAAGGGGTGGTCGGGGACCTGTAACTGGTGGTTGGGTGTGTTGTCCATGGGGCCGGAGTAGCTGTGCTGTGAGGGAGGGGTGAGGAACTGCGTGCCCAGGATCTGCGTCTCCTGCGGCATCACCGTGTGGATCTGCACCGAGCGACCGGTGCCGGCGCTCTGCTGCAGGTCGGCGGCGCCCAGCTCCACGCCGGGGAAGCTCTGGTTGAGGGACTGGCCGGCGGAGGCGGGGTTGGAGTTCTGGTGCTGGAGCTGCCGCACGTGGGCCTGCTGCATCATGTGTGCGGGCGAGTTGAGGTGGCTGCTCTGCATGTTCTGGTAGCCCATGATCTGAGACAGGGTGGCGGTGCTGACGCCGTGCAGGGGACCCAGCATGTTGTGGGACATGGGCGCCGCTTGCGCGAAGCCTCCCTGCTGGGTGACGCCCGGGTGCATCCTGGAGACCCAGTCGCACTGTCCCCCCCTGCTTCCCATGGTGCCCTGACCACCGGGGCTGGACACGGGCAGGTGGGAGAGACGAGGCGGGTTGTGGTCAAAAGACATGCAGCCCATGTCCTTCCCCATGCTGACCTGCCCCATGAGAGAGTCTCCGTTGCCTTGTAGGTGGTTCAGAGACATGGGCGGGGACTGCTGGAAGGGTGACGTCATGGGAGGCGAGGCCACATCAGACATGTAGCCGTGCGGCGACTCAAGCGACTCCACCGGCGAGAGGACAGCCGATGTGTCCAGCAGGTTGCCCTTCCCGTCCAGAGACTTCTTCTTCTTTGTTCGATTATCTTTGCCGCCGTCCTTCCCCCCTTTCCCACCGGAGGCGATTTTGCGGACCTTCTTGGCGGAGAGGGTGGGCTTCAGGTTGCTCAGGTAGTCGTTGGGCGAGCAGAGAGGTGGAGAGAGGCTGGAGGCGCTCATGGGGGCGCTGTGCATTCCGGGACTCCTCACCACATTGTACTCGTCCAGGAGGCGGACGATGTCGTGGTGCATGCGCTCCTGGGCGATGTCTCTGGGCAGCTGGTCCAGGTGGTCGGTGATCTCGCGGTTGGCCAGGTGCTCCAGGAGGACTTTGGCGGTCTCGAAGCTGCCTTCGCGGGCGGCGAGGAAGAGCGGCGTCTCCTCCTGGAGAAACGAAACGAGAGCGGGCATGTAAATAAACACACATCCTCGAGGTGTAAAACCGGGAATGTCAAATGCATGTTGTTTCACGTACCTTGTTGTCCTGCATGTCTTTGTTGGCGCCGTTCTTCAGCAGCACCACGGCAGCCTCTACGTTGTTTACAGCCGCCGCCCAGTGAAGAGCAGATTTACCTGCAGAGGGAGAGAAAACAAAGAGGGAAGAGGGATTATCACACCGCACCAGCGCACACACTCAGACACCTGCACTGATCGTGGAGACGTTTGCTCACCAGAGTCGTCTGTGGCGTTGGCGTCGGCGTGGCAGTTGATAAGCTCCTCCACCATGCCCTCCACCGCCAATCGGGCAGCCAGAATCAGAGGCGTCGTTCCGTCGTGCATACGGGCGTCGAGGTCGGTGGCGCGGTTTCGGATAAGAATCTGAATAGACACAGATTCGCTAGGTCAGGTGCTTTTCAAGCTGCAGGACGAACTCCAATCAAAGCCCGGGGGGAGAAGAGGTTACCTGGAAGACTCCCTGTGCGTCGGCAGCGACGGCAGCGTGAAGCGGCGTGCGGCCCATGTTGTCTTGGACGTTGGCGTCGGCGCTGGACTCCAGCAGGCGCTTGGCAGCGTCAGAGCGGGCGTAGCGAGCGGCCAGGTGCAGCGCCGTCTCGCCCGTGCGGTCGGTCTGGTTGTGGAGGTTGGCGCCCTGGTAGATGAAGTCGGAGATGATTTCCGCAGAGGGGTCCTCCTCTTCTTCGCTGTTTCCCGTCTCCAGACCACCGCCGCTGCAGGAGGCGATCATCAGGGGAGTGAAGCCGTCTGGAGGAGGAAGGAAGAGGATTATTATGAGTCCATGAGGAATGACTGTGAATCTATTGAGTGAGCTGACATCCAGCGAGTGCACACACCTGGTCCTCTGACATTCACATCCATGCAGTCGTTCTCTATCTCCCCCTGAGGAGGCGTAGGAGCGATGGATGGAATACGTAGATCAGCGGCATCCAGGTGCTGCTGGGTCCATTTCCTGTGGTCGGTGTGGTCGCCCAAGTCCAACATGGCCTGCTCCTCAAACTGAGAGAGGAACCAGTCGGCACGACGTCAGCATGAGTCAGCAGCACACGGCTGTGATTCGGTAACAAACAGATTTACGTAAAATCACTTCTTACCCTGAAGCGCCTGCAGTCTGGATCCTCGTCTCCCCACTCAGTCTGATTGTCATCCATGAGATTGATGTCCGAGTTCCTCATAGGTCTGTTGAGATGACAGATGACCCCATTAACATGCCACCAAATACGAGATACAGCAAACCAGTCAAAATAAAACCGCTCCGGGCCGAATTCATCTCATCTGCTTACTTCAGTCCGACAGAATCCTCTCCCAGTGGCTCCCTGCGTTTCTTCTTGCTGGGCTCGGACGCTTTGAATCCCTCTGGGAACCAGAGCTGGCCATGCTCGCGCCGCCGCTTCCTGGACACGAGGACGCCCAAGCAGATGAAGCCCAGAGCGGCCAGGCCCAGGAAGACCACGTACATGGGGTAGAGCTCTGAGCTGGAGGGAGTGGGTCTCACACCTGAAAGAGATAACCACTATGTGTCACTTAGGGTTTCGACATGATGATCACACGTGAGGAGACACTGTTGATGATGAGTAACGCACTGGTGACGGCCTCGATGTAGGGAACGTTGAGATTCCCGCTGGAGGCCAGAGCTCCGAGGAAAGCGGCCACATCGGTGGCACTTTGGAAACATTCGGTCGACTGCTGGTAACACTGACGGTTGTCGATCTCCAGGTAAACAATAGACCTACAAGAAAACACATGTTAGCACTCTCACATTCTTCTACGATTCAAATAAATATTCTTATTGAGCGTTGGTGGTGCGCACCCTTTCACTTGCGTGGGGTCCAGCTCTCTGCGTTTCCGTGGGCTGACCATGGCGGACACTCGCTCCTTCACCTGATCCAAAACGTTGGCCGGCACAGACGCCCACTCGGGCCACCCGTCTGCGGAGCGCTTCAGGACGTTGTGTTTGACCAGGTCCTGTTCGTTGCCGTAGTACGGGAAGATCATGGGCTCTCCTTTGCCGTCTCGGCGGAACACCACGTTGGTGTGGAGGACGCTGCTGAGCTCCCGGAGGAAAGATGAGGAGCGGTTCTTGAGCTGCTCTGGCGGGATGTGAACCACCAGCACCAGGTGACCGTCTGCCAGCTTCTCCGGCATGTTGTTGGCACAGTCCAGTCCGTCCCACTCACACTCAGCGTTGTTGCAGCCTTGGTCACAGTGACCGTCAGCGTAGTGGTCTTTACAGTACTGGTCATAGAGTGGGCTGCAAAAACAACAATGAGACTAGTTTAGTTTTCCGAAGTATTTCGACTTTCTCAGCATTCACTGGTTTTCCTGTTTAAACACTTACTTGCACTGGCCCTCCTGTCCTTGGCAGTCAAAGCCATCATAAAGGCAACCGGGGCTGTTGCACTGACCGTCGCACTTCCCGTCGTTGAAGTATCTCCAGCACTGCAGAGCAGCCGAGCAGTTCTGCCACGGATCATCGAAGTTCAGCGAGCAGTCGCCTCCGTCCCAGCCGCAGGCGTGGTTGTTGCACAGCGAGTCACATATGTGGTTGCCGGCCCACTCGTCGCACTGAGGAATCTCGCAGCTCACCTCCACTTCCGGGGGAGGGGTGATGTCCCGGCCGAAACCCCCGACGAAGGAGTAGTCCAGGATGTGGCACAGCAGGCCGTTGAAATTGCTGGGGCAGCTGCACTGGAAGAACGGCGCCTCGGTGGTGATCTGGCACGTCCCCCCGTTGTAGCAAGGGTTGGAGATGCAGAGGCTGTCGGTGGGGGTCTGGCACTCGGGGCCGGTGAAGGTCGGCGGACACAAGCAGCGCGGGACTACGGGGCCCGACACGCATGTGCCTCCATTCCTGCAGTTCAGACTCCCACAGGAGCGGGAATCGTACTCGCAGGAAGAGCCGGTGAAGCCCTGAAAGGACAGAAATGAGCAGAGGTTATGACGGTGATACTTTACATGAAGAGAAAAGATATTTTGGAGCGGGTAATAGTCTCGGTGGATATAATGGCTGCACTTACAGGTGGACATTTGCAGATGAAGCCATGTGGCGTGTTACTGGCAACAGCGCAAGAGCCTCCATTTCTGCAGGGTCTCCCTTTGCAGCCATCAAACACCTTATCACAACGCTGACCTGCGACACACACATGGATATTTAGTGGATGCACGCAACAATATTGCGCAAGTGTCACGCGCTATTCGCTCCACAATGGTACCTGTATATCCAGTGCGGCATTCGCAGCGGTAGCTGTTGGTGAGCTGAATGCAGTTGTACGAGCCTCTGGGGTCACAGGGGTCCGACAGACACTCATTCACGTCGCCCTCGCAGCGCTCGCCCACGTAACCCGCCGGGCACACGCACTGGTAGCCTCCGATACGGTCCACACACTTGCCATTGTTGAAGCACTTGGGCTCGTTGGTCAGCGGGTCAGTGGAGGGGTTGCAGTCATCCAGATTAATCTCACAGTGAACGCCTGCGTGTGACATGGACAGTGGGTGAGGGGGAAATCCATAACCACATTAAGTGTGTGTGTGTGTGTGTGTGTGTGTGTGTGTGTGTGTGTGTGTGACAGTTGTATGTGAGTTTACCTTGTGTTCCTCTGGGACAGGAGCACTTGTATGTGTTGATGAGGTCGATGCAGGTGCCTCCGTTCTGGCAGGGCTGGGACTGACATTCATTGATCTCTTTGGAGCAGTTGACACCGTGGTAGCCAGGGACGCACTGAGGAGGACAACAAAGTTTGGTCAATCAGTTATTTAAATAATACATAATAAGCGTCTGAGCACAAACACAAAGTGAAAAACGGGTATTTTGAGTTATTATTTGATATTTCCTACCTCACAGCTGTAGCCTCCTAGATAGTCAGTGCACGCAGCCCCATTCTGGCAGGGATTGGGTGAACATTCGTCCACCTGCTCCTGGCAGTAGCTCCCAGTGTAACCAGCCTGGCAGCGGCAGTAATGCGTGTTTCCAGCATCCAAACACTGGCCCGAGTTTCTGCACAGGTGGCCCACCTCCACGCCTGGAACCAACAAGGAAGGAGTTAAAGCATGTAGATGCAGACAGGGTTAACACGCGTAACGTGTACGTATACGGTATCGCCTTCTGTTGGTTGTCGTACCTTGTCGTTTGGCTGCCACCTCACACGACACGCTGGGGATGTCACAGTAGAGCCCAGTCCATCCAGTCTGGCACTGGCAGGTGTACGAGGCTCCCTGCTGCCAGCATGAGCCTCCGTTTTTGCAGGGGGAGGAGTCACACCAGCGTACAAGACTCTAACAGAGCCAGAAGAGGAGGAAATATTTTATTTTATGATCTGCATGAATCAAGGCAGTGAGAGAAACAGGTAGGACTCTTCCTTACCTGACAGTTGACCCCTGTGTAGCCATGGGGACAGGTGCACTTGTACGTCCCGTAACTGTCCAGACAGGTTCCTCCATTCAGACATGGTTTGGAGTCACACTCGTTGATGTCATACTGGCAGTAGCTGCCGGTGAATCCAGGCAGACACAGGCAGGTGAAGGCATTGATTCCATCCACACACGTGCCGCCATTGAAGCAGGAGCTGCAGGGGGACAACGGCACAAGAATGTCAATACGTTACTTTGTTTGCTTTGGCTTGGTTATCCAAGTAGAGGCAGTATTTGTCAGTACCTGTCGGTGCAGTCGTTGGTGTTGATCTCGCAGTTGATGCCACTGAAGCCGGGTGGGCAGGTGCAGGTGTAGCTGTTGACACAGTCCGTGCAGTTGGCTCCGTTTCTGCAGGGGTTGCTCTCACATTCGTTTATGTCCTGCTCGCATCTGCCGCCGCGGAAACCAGGTGGACATGTGCACGTGAACGTGTTGATGCCATCGTGGCACAGGCCGCCGTTACTGCAGGGATCTGAAACGCAGAAACGGGGATATGAGTTTGCTGCTGTGGAATGACAGACGCTATGAGAGGTAGCAGAGGGGTGAGGAATGTTCCGTACTTGGTTTGCAGTCGTCGATGTCAGTCTCACACTTCTGGCCGGAGTAGCCGGGCTGGCACTTGCACTGGTAGCCACCCATCGTGTTATGGCAGATGGCACCATTGCGACACGGGCTCTTCACACATTCGTTGATGTCGACCTCACATGTTTGGCCTGAGGATCAAGCAAAAGATAGTCAAATTGGGGCCGTTGTCTCCAATGGATGGATGAATCATAGGTTAGGATGTGATGAACGGAGGGAGGGATGGACGGGTACCTTGCCATCCTTCTGGGCAGATGCAGGAGAAGCTCTGGTAGTCTTCAGACTCCTTACACACGCCACCATTCTTGCAGGGTCTGGGGCTGCAGGGGGCCAGCAGGGTCTCACAGTTGTCACCTGAACACAGACAAAAGACAGTGAGTGATGCGCTGAAAAAACACCAAAAACACTAACTAGTTATTCAAATGTCCTGTCTCTCAACCCAACTTCCCTATCCATTTCCATGACAACTTTACTAAACAGGAAAGCCCTTCCTGCACTTCCTGTTTCCTGCCATTGTGTGATTACAGACAGGAAACAGAGCGAAGTGGAAGTGGGACTAGGGCCTGGAGCTGGCTCCAGGACTCCAGCTTATATTAGCCACTGTGGAATGTTATTCCAATGCACACACAAACCCTGTTATCCCTGGAAAACAGACAGGCAGAGTTTTCCACACAGAGGTGCCAAAAACAGACAACCCTATTAGTGGTCACTGTCAGATGATAGGTAAAACAACACAGAATGGGATGGGAGGGGCCAATAGGATAGAAATAAGGTCGCCATTCCGTGCCTTTAAATGTGAAAACACCTAATTAACTTGAGCAACAATGGATATGTCGTACCAGTGTAGGGCAGCAAACAGTTGCACTTGTATCCAGCCACATCATCGATGCAGGTGCCCTGGTTCAGGCAGGGGTTGGACGCACACTCGTTGATGTTAGTTTGGCAGTTAGGTCCTGCAGCCGTGGGATTAGAGATCATTCGTGGGTTAGACGTCAACCAAAGGATGGTGAGGTGATGATGATGGGGGTGGGGGGGGGGTGTCACAGGAGATTATCACTGACCTGTAAACCCGACGCGGCACGTGCAGTGGTACCCGCTGGTCATGTCCTTGCAGGTTCCCCCGTTCATGCACGGGTTGGACTCGCACTCGTTGTTGTTGATGTCGCAGTTGGCCCCGCTCCATCCGGAGTCACAGGTACATTTGTAGCTGTGATAATAAATGACAGTTATAGTTTATATACATCATATTGGGCTCTTTCTCACTCAAATTGAAATTCCGTCTCGGCTCACCCGTTGATGAGGTCCTGGCACCGGCCGTGAATGCAGGGGTTGCTGCCACACTCGTCCACTTGAGACAAGCAGGTGGCGTCGTTGTATCCCACTGGGCACAGGCAGGTGAAGCCGTTGATGCCGTCCACACATGTGCCGCCGTTGTGACAGGGGTTAATGGCACAGTCGTCGATGTTGATGTTGCACATGGTTCCTGGAAGACAAGGGGGACGGGTTTCAGGAGATGCAGCAATTTTGTCATTTTGAAAAATGTGGAGTGATACATTTCCACACGGGCCATTATGGAAGCTCCACCACTGGGCCACCTCTCTTTGTGTGGCGGCGCTCTTTGAGCTTTTCTATGCTGCTCGCTGAGGTGCACTGTGTGGCTTTTGGACAATGGAGCGAGCGAACACTAAAGGCTCCCTCCACATTCAACAGGCTGAAGCTGTAGTGGCTCCAATGTGTGCCTAGCCTGGCGGCCCCTGGAGGCCCTTTTGCCTCTCCCTCATTGATTGAATGGGGGCCCTGTTGAATAGGCATAAGGAGCAGGATCGGAGGGGGGGGTGTTGTAGGGAAAGGGAGGGAGGGAGGTGGGCTGTATCCACTCACCCTATTCACACATGCACCACACCACCCCCCACGCGGGGAGAAGTAACCTCACCCAGGGCTGTTTACAGGCACAGAAGGCCAGACCCATTTCACACACGGCCGAGTAACAATTAAACCCCCCTCTGATCCCCAACCCGGCTCCCTCCTCCTCTGTTCCTCATCAATCAGGGAGGGAGGGCCCAACTGCCTGATCTTCAGTTACAATAGTCCTCTGTCCCCCTGTGTCTCAGTCTCGCCGTGCCCTCCACACTCACCCCGTCATCACAAAAAGATGGACAGGAGAAAGGAGGAGGAGGGACACACAGCAGCCTGCGCACACACTTGTTCCTCCCTGCCCCACTTTTAGCATAATGACATGGGCGCCACCGGTCAGAACCGGCTCTGCCGGGCCATGAAAGGCACTGGAAGACAAGAGCGGGCCAGGTTGTTTGTCGGGACAAGACTTTGTTTTCAGGTTTTTGATGCCACTATAACACAGATGAGCAAGCGTGAAGTGGTAAACAAAACGAGAATAATGAAATCAGAGTTATCAGGGGGATTTACTGCTCGTAATCACCAGATATGTGATTAAAGGCCAGGCGCTCTTCCTTTTAAAGTATCACCTTACAGACTCTTTCCAGGCCTAAACGTCACAGCCCATTCAAATGGCTGGTAAACTAGGAGCTTTGTGTGTGTGTGTGTGTGTGTTTGCATGTGTATCAGGTTGGAGGACTGTGTTCCTCTCTCAATTACCCACACACATCCCACACAGGCAATCCGACACCATTGTTCCGCAGGAGTGGGCCCACCAGCCACCTGTCCTATCTGCCCCTCCCAAAGCTCTGGGGGCCCTCCCACAGCAGCCTGTTAACTCCACCCAGCTCTCGCTCACCTGTGTAGCCCGGCTCGCAGGCACACTCGTAACCGTTGATTTTGTCGATGCACCTGCCGTAGTCGCAGGGTTTGCTCTTACAGTCGTCCAGGTTCACCTCGCAGTTGAAACCTGGAGGTTTGAGCAAAACATGAGTTTGAATGAAAACATTTGAACACAGAGGAATTGCACAAAAATAATCCGTTTCATAGTCTCACCCGCGGTGCCTTTGGGGCAGGAACAGATGTACGTGTTCTCCCTGTCCTGGCAGGTGCCGCCATTCTTGCAGGGTTGGCTCAGACACTCGTTGATGTTGGTCTCGCACAGGCGCCCTGTGTAGCCGGGGTGGCAGTAGCAAGTGAAGGAGGCCAGGCCGTCCTTACAGGTGCCGTAGTGGCAGGGGTCGGAGTAGCACTCGTTGATGTCGATCTCACAGTGCTGCCCCGTGTAACCTGGACGAGGAGAGAGAGTTTGGTTTGAGGGAGAACAATGGAAAACAATGCATGATGGGAGAAGAGTGGAAAACAGGTTTACCTTCTGTACATTCGCAGGTGTACTTGTTGGGACCGTCTGTGCATTTAGCTCCATTCTTGCAGGGAGTGCTGGCACACTCGTCAATATCAACCTGACACAGATTCCCAGAGAAACCTGGAGGAGGATTGGACGGAATTCATTTCTAAATTCCACTTAAAAGGTGTGAAATAACAAACATACCTTTTCAACATGTGAGAGTGAGGAAGAGAAACACACCAGTTCATGAGAACTAAGGCTAAGTCTAACGAACCCCCCCCCCCATCAGCTCTTACTGTGCAGGGAAATCTTTCTTTCAAACCTCAACACAATGGCCCCATCTTAGCGGGCATCAGCCAATCCCTACCCCCCAATTTTGGCGCTAAGCTCCAGCGCAAACTCTCATGCCCGCCAAATATGCTAATGCCTCTGCAACACGATCTCCTCACCCAAAAAAAACCCTCCGTGCATGTGGCACCATGAGGTAAAAAAAAAAAGTCAATCATTGACATTCAGTCCGAGAAGCACGCAGACTCTACTTATTGACAGATACGTTAATGATCCACTCCTTTATAGCTTCTTCTCTGCTTCAACTGTCCCAACAAGGAGGGGTTCAAAACAGACCCCAAGGACTGAACACAACCAGCCTCTTTCTTTTGTTCTATTTCACCATCATATCCCATGTCCCTGACAATGTTCTCACCTTTAGGGCACTCGCAGTGGAAGGAATTGATCTTGTCCACACATTTGCCATTGTTGAGACATGGCTGGCTGGCACACTCGTCAGTGTTGACGTGGCAGAACACGCCCTCGTATCCTGAGAGGAAGACGGTTATTGGTGAGATAGTCCTCGCGAGGACAACACAGCATTTGCAAGCACAGGCGTCGTTTCCATCAAAGTGGTCCTACCTGGCATGCAGATGCAGTGGAACCCTCCGATCTGGTCCAGACAGGTGGCGTCGTTGTGGCAGGGATTAGACATACATTCGTTGACGTCCATCTCACAACGCGGGCCTTCGTATCCTTGGAGGCAGCGACACTGGAAGGAGCCTTTGGTGTTGAGGCAGCGGCCGCCGTGTTCACAGGGGTTGGCGCCTGACGTGTAAGAAAACGAAGATTTTTCACACATGCTGCAAAATATAGCACGACAAAAAGAATTAAAATAAGTGATGAAGTCCTAACTTACCGAGGGAACACTCGTCAATATCCAGGTTGCAGGCTGAGCCGGTGTAACCCGGAGGGCAGGTGCAGATGGCTTTGCCATTGACAGGGTTGGTGTCACAATTGGATCCTTTTTGACACGGGTTGCTGATGCAGGCGTCATCAAGGTGACACAGCAAACCTGCGAGCCACAACATATGAATACATGAATTAAAAATGTGTCATTACATTCAAGTCTTAATGAAATATATGATCACATTCATTGAAATCAGGATCAGTTTGCACCGGTGGGGCAATGACTCCGGCTTAAATTTGATCGGGTGCTGAAATGTCCCCTTATTCTAAAATGTATTGAAATGCATTCGTTTTGATATATTGTGCCAGGAATACATCTATTTCCTTTTGGGAAGAGTCACACCTGTGCGTCCATGAGGACACTCGCAGAAGAAGGAGGCAACGCGGTCGTGGCAGGTGGCGCCGTGGTAACAAGCGGCACTGGCACAGTCATCGATGTTCTCACTGCAGTCGTCTCCGGTCCAACCGTTGACGCAGACGCAGTGGTAGCTCCCGTGGGTGTCGTGGCAGGTCCCTCCGTTCTGACAGGCGTTTGGCATCAGCTCGCACTCGTCCACATTTTCCGTGCAGTACTGACCTGAGGGTTCAGAGAGGAAACCGGGGCGTAAGCGCGACGGGAGGTGTATGCATTTGGAGCTTAACGGTTGGATTTTGAAAAGAAAAGACCATCACCTGTGTAATGAGGCGGACACTGGCAGTTGTAGGTGTTCACGCCATCTACACACACACCACCATTCTGGCAGTTGTGACCTGGACAGTCGTCGATGTTGTATTCACAGTGGTGACCTGTGAAGCCTGGACAGAGGAGAGACGGAAAGATTGATGAGTCGGTGAATAAATTTGATCGCGGCTAATCATCAAGATTCTCTCTCTTCCTTTTGGGCATCACGCCGCACTTGAATTGAGAGATAAGGCCTCTTATGTTCCTCTTCATCTTCTCGGCCGATTGTTTTACTGCCCCACGGATGACAGCGCAGCTTGGCTCCTCCTCGGACATCAAACAGCCGATGTTTTACGGCCGCGATTGCCTGATTAACTATCAACCCGCAGCTCCGCAGGTGTCCGTGCGGCGCTGCTATCTAAACGCATTCCAGCGCGGACACCCACGAGACACACACAGCGTGTGTTAAACTTTAACACACAACCGCACATCACTCCCTCGCTCATCTGCATATGTGAAGAGGCTGATTCGTGCGCAGAGCTTTACATAACGATTCAGGTTTTATTGGGCCTTCCCGAGCAATTGAACTGAGTTCAGTACCTCGTGGTTACAAGGGGAAAGGTTTCTCCACAGCTGCTGGACTGATTTTAACGACTGTGGTGCTTATACCACGAAGTGACTGAAAACTGTGAGTTTGACTCCACTGCCAGGGCGTGTTTGTCTATACGTTAATCTGTACGTGTGGCTCCTGGTGCTTTGTGGGTGTTATCTGAAGGAAACATCTGTGCGACTGCATCCTGTCCACGGAGGCTGGCAGGGAGAGATGGGGGTGCTCGTTCCACCCAATCAGACCTCACTACAACAACAGACTGGTTTATAGGTCAACTGATGTAATAATGAAACAAGTGTTTTTGTTGCTGAACTAAGCAGATTTAACTCCATATGTCAAGATAACTATTACACCTCCTACTCACTTCTGTGTTCATCTGTCCCGGGAGGAGATTTTGCATTACGGGGGCAGAGGCTCTGCTGTTGGACCAATCATGTTTGTGCAGACCAATGGTGGGTGTAGATAAACAATCCATGTGTGGAGCAAAAGAGGGGGACCCCCTTTGACTGAAATGGATCCTCAATCTGTCTTTGAACCTCTTAGTATTCATATGTAGATAGCTGTTGGTAAATAGCCTGAAACTTCAACACAAAACAAGAGTGTGTCTATTTGCATTTTGCAAGAAGAAATGCTCAGTTTGAGTGATAATGGCAATGAGTTGCCTGAATTGGAAACTTTACACAACGTCCCAGAGGCTCATTCATCATCGGGCGATGGCCAAACAACTTGTGTGTCTCGGTGGGTGTTTGCGAGATACCTGGCAGGCAGCTGCAGTCGTAGATGGTGTCTCCCTTCTGGACGCAGGTGCCTCCGTTCTGGCACGGCGAGGGGCTGCACGGCAGGTACCGGGCATCGCAGTGCTTGCCGGTGTACTCCTGGGGACAGCGGCAGTGGTACGAGCCCACCTCGTTCACGCACACGCCGCCGTTGAGGCAGGGCGAGGGGGACTGAGCGCACTCGTTGACGTCCTGCTTGCAGGTTTGGCCGTGAAAGGCGGGCGGGCAGCTGCAACTGTAGGTGGAGTCGAAGGCCGAGCACTGGCCGCCGTTGGCGCAGGGGTTGGACGCGCAGGGGTTGGCGAGCTGGCATGATTTGCCTTGAGGACAACACAGCGAGGGGGGCGAGGTTAGTAATCGTGCGGACGCGCAGGAATCAATAAAGAACAGTGGGCTGGGTTTCAACTTCATACCTGACCACCCAGGCGGGCAGCGGCAGCGGTAGGATGTCAGGGTGATGAGGTCACACGTTCCTCCGTTGCGACAGGGGGAGCTCATGCAGGCATGGTTGGTGGGGGTCAGGCAGAGCCGGTCGGAGAAACCCAGGCGACACACGCATCGGAAGTCGAACGTGTTGCCGTGGGAAATGGGGCGGCATTCGCCGCCGTTGCGGCAAGGCGAGGGGCTGCAGGGGTTTGGGTACTGGCACCGGTTGCCTACGTAGTCACTGGGACACCTGGTAGAAGATTAGAGAGGGAGGCAGTGGTGGTTAGAAAAGTGGGGTCTTTTTTTTTCTTTTTTTTTTCAATCATGGGAACAATTATCCAAACAAAAGAGGAGAGAGAGAGGAGTGGGGTAGACAGGGAGAGGCGGGGGGACTGGAACTTTTTCCCGCCCTGCACAGTCCCACCGCTGCAGGACATGTTGTTCTAGTGTGTCTCTCTGGATTAGACTCCCTGAAAACCCTGAAAACACACGGTGCCGGGACAACAGATGCCACAAAATAGTCTGGCTGTAACAAACCGTTCCCATCTACCTTTCGGCCCCACGCTGTCCGCACTCATCCTGAATGATCGTAGAGATCAAGGGGACCGTGCCGGCCGCTGGATGTCCTATATGGAGCGGCGCATTCAGGCTCTAAGCCCCCACCCCCCGGGGTTCTTCCCTCCCATGTGGACCAAGGACAGAAGGGAAGGCGCTACAGTCACATAACTCAAAGTGGCTGCTTTTTGAAAACTGCAAAAAGTCTGAAACTTGAAACGGGAGTTGGACAAAGACGAGGGGGAACCGGATCTTTTGCGACTTGTGTGGAAAATGAGGAAAAATCACTCGTCTGGTTGAATAAAAAAAATAAAAAAACCTGCCCAGATGATATTTGCGTGTGTGGGGTCACGTGTGTGAGCGTTCGAAAAAGGGTGTTTACGTTTGAATCGGCGTTTGTGTGAGGGTGTGTGGTTTGTGTGCGCGAGCGCTGGGTGTTTATGTGCAGGGGATGGCATCTGTTGGCCTCCCCAGTATCTCCACAGGGAGCAGGTGCGCATGTTAATGAAGGCAGCTGTTGGCCAGGGCTCCTCCTCCCCCCTCCTCCCTCCCCTCCTCCCTCCCCTCCTCCTCCTTTCTCCTCCCCTCTCCCCTTATCCATCCCTCCCTCCCCTCTGTCCCCTTGTCAGATGGGGGGTGCTGACAAGCCAACCTCTCCTCCGGGGAAATAAAGAACCCATGTGAAGTCAGCTGTTGCAACTTCTGTCTCTTCAACCCACCCCCCCCCCACCCCGCCCCCCCACCTCACCTCCACCTCTGACTCTCCACTACTACCACTATGCTCTCTCTTGATTCTTCCTTACCTGTTATTCCTTTCATTTCCCTTTTCTGCTGCACTGCACTGACTCTCTCTCTCTCTCTCTCTCTCTCTCTCTCGCTCTCTCTCTCTCTCTCTCTCCTGTGTCTCACCCTAACCCTTTTCATACCACCCTCCTTTCTCACCTCTCCACCCTCTCGTGGACTTTTTACAGCTCCCAGCAGTTTGCTTTTTACAGCGTTCCCCTTTTGTCACACGGGCCTGCAGAAAACTCCCCTTGTTGACTTTAGCAAGGTGAGAGCAAATCGGGGAGTTTTTAACAGCCCCGTGTGCCCCCACGCTCACATCCCAGACAGTTGCAATTGGCAGAAGATTGTAAAAGCTGGAGGGGGGGGAGGCTTTGAAGTTTCCGTGAATCTGCATTACTGAGAAAAGACACAGAATGATCAGTGTTTGGGTGTAGAAATCCATTCCGTGTGTGTGCACGCGTGTGCATGTGTGACCGACGGTAATAGATACTCTTTGTCCTGCGTCACAGATACAGATCCTCCCACACACGCCGGAGAAGTCGGCAGCACACACCACGGCAACAGGTCTGTCCCAGCGATGCAATGTCCCCTCAGGCCGGAGCAGATGCTTCCCTGACCTCTGACACCCTAACCCCCCCACCCCAAACACTTTTGTGACGGTGGGATGGCCCCTCTGCCTCCTCTCCTCTCCCCACTGGGTCTGATCTGCCATCTGCCACTCTTGGGGGTGACTTTATCCTCCAGACACAAAACCAGCCGCAGTATGTGGTGAAAATGCCACAGCTGAGGAAAATGTTATGTAAATGGTTGACTCTAGTGTACGGTACTCGAGTCTGCATGCGGGGATCACCCTTTAAAGCCATTTCATGTTATTTATATATAAAAGCACTGCACAATAACCATCCTCCCCCTGAACTTTCACCACCACCACCCCCCCATTTCTCTTTGAGAAGCCATTTGTCTCTGTCCTTTCCCCTTAAAGACCATTTTGTCCACTTAGCTAATGTTCCCGTGGATGTGTCTAATAATTAGCCGAGGTCTGACCCCCCCGGGGGTCCACATCTGTGAGCGAGGCTGAGAACAGAACAGCAAAGCATGGCCAGGGGAAATATTTAAAAAATAAAAAAAATGGAGTGGGCCTGGAAGGCGCTGAACTCCCGGCATAAGGGATGACCTGTACTTCGCTGGGATCAGCGAGTTTGAAACTGCAGCAGGAGGTCGCCACAGAGATAACAGTATGAGAGTGTGGAACTTATGAATTCTTGGATCACTCCATTGCAGTTGCTTGGATGAATCTCTATTATTTGTTTGTTTATTTGCAGATTTTCTTTCCTTTCATTCACATGACACCAGCCTTTTTAGGGACGGACAATGCTAATTAAAACATTTTTGGACAAATGCCGGGAATTTTCCAGTCACGCTGTTTTTTTCGTTTGTTTCTGGCGCCTCAGCATTTGTATATGATTTACTGAATAACAAATCAAATTATGAAAGATCCAAACGTTGATGGAACCAATGGGGGGGGGGGGGGGGGGGGGGATAATGAAGTAAATATCAGCGAGCTTTGAGTAATTGAGCCATCTCCTCTCTCAGTTGCGAGATTTATGGGGGTCAGTCACACCAACAAGGACAAAGCAGCTAGTGACGAATAGCTGTGTAGTCATTCTCATGCCCAGCACATCGTCCAACAATCACCGGGGTCATTAGTACCTACAGAGCCCGGGTGGGTGATAAACCTCGACCCACTGACACCACATTCACTCCAGTGTCGGTTACGGAGACGTCACCTCTGCCTTTTCCAATTCAAGCAGAGGGAAGCACCTGCCTTCCTCCCCTCCACCTTTTTATGACCATTATCAGTGACGGCACATCTCCTCGAGTGCCTCGTAGCCCGTGAATCAGGTGCACGTGACAAATTTGGAACGAGACAGGAAGCATGGAATAACAGCAGCAGCATTCGTGATATGAGACAACGAAAGGTGCCTGTGTCTCCACGCATGCCTGTAATTTCAAGACTGATAAAGAACTGTGCACACACAGAGAGGTATTCAACCCACTCGGCCCCTCGCATGGTGCCCTCCAGAGAAGCCCTGAGCTGCCACAGAGGTAGGTGTTGCTACATTTGTCTGCCTGTGCCGGAGCATGTGAACTTTCAGCACCCACTACAGCCAAATAGCTTCTTATCTCTGTGCTCCGACGTGGCAGCTTTGATGCTCCCTCTTTGAGGAACTCCAGACCCCCGGGTTCCGGACCACTGGTCGGTCTCGACGCGTTATTCTGAAGCCATGTTAAACACAAATTAAATGTCGACATATGGATTGATTATTATCATTTCTTTCAATTTGAAGTTTCTGTGATGGGGGTGAGTGGGGCCGGACCGCTAATCCCGGAGCGTCTCTCCCAACTTCATGCACTGCGGTATCTCTGGGGCCTTGGCATCCAGGGAATGGGCCCAACACGGGGAGTGGCGAGCTCAGAGCTTACACCCCAATAAAAGTCTAACACCAGCAGGCACACTTGACCCAGCCGTGCACTCCTATGCTCCTGATTCGCCTAAACCCTCACGGAGCCGTGAGACCTGCTCCAGTAATCCTATCGCAGGACAAACGATCAGCAACATTCCTTAGGGGAGAGTGGAACATCTTCTTAGTGACACTGTTCTCGCTCTATACTGTCTTCATTGGTTTCACCATCATAATCTACACAGACACCACAGAGGTCTGATAACGGCAACTAGCAGTTTTCAGTTTCGCTTCTATTTCCATCTTGTAGTATTTGAGATATGCGGCTGAGATGTTTTCTGGGTTTATTATTAACACTCACCTCAGACCAAAACACGTTGTCTATTTCAGCAAAGCGGCATCGGCAGTCGGCCAGCCACGCAAGGGCCAGGTTGAGGGGGCGGCGACCTCTCGACCTCGCCGTGCCCATGTTACCGTCTCTCAAATAGAAACTAAATTTGGACTCGGAATAGCACCGCGGCCTCGTGTGTTTCTGTGCGGCCTACAACAAGACGAGCGCAGCACCATGGGAAACAGGAAGCCCCAAACCTTCAGATAACCTCTTACTTCACAGAATTGTGACAGAGCTCTTCCCCATTTCAGTTTCAGAGCGTCGATTCAACAACCACCGCAAACTTCAACACGAACTAGAGACTAGACAAGCTTTTCCATCCACTCAACTCCACTATGAATCAGTCTGGGCCGTTCCTAATTTAGAGCATGTTTAATGAATTGGTTACGTATTGTTCCCTTTGTAAATTATTTATGTCCTCTCAATTTATACTTTCACAGATTAAAGGGCCATTATATGCGACAACTGAAAATTGCTATATGAAAATGGCTTACTATGCTGTGAAGGAAACTTTCACATTCAGTTGAGGTGAAGTAATTTAATAATCCAATTTAAATATATAGAAAATGTTAAATAAACAATATGCTGATTTTGACAAAGTATATTTGGAAAGTTAGCAATTTGTTTCTTTGTTTCAACTGTAGATTTTTCTCCATAAACCCAAAATATTGGTTAAAAAATGCAGAATATGACTTTAATCTGATTTAGAAAAATAATCACCTTATAATATGAATATGTAAAGCTGAACACCCTGTTGTCTTAAGCAGAAATTAAGTTCACTTTCCCTTTTGTTATTGTCCCTTAAAGCTGCATTTAACCAGAGAACCCTGGAACAATAGAATAATCTAATCAAACTATAAACAAGACATAATCCAGATCCTATTCCAGGGATGATCCAGATTGAAAAGACTCAGGTTAGATGTTCCTTAATCACCAGTTGGGACAGAAAAAGGCAGTTTTGTACCAATACGAATATAATCCCACTAAACCTCTTCCACCAGACATGTGATTACCACAGTTTATACCAGGCCCGACATTGTCCTGGGTGCCAGCATGTGATGTTACTCTCTATTCTGGCACTCGTGGGAACTGTGCTGCAAAAGGATCTAACCACTCAAATCTATGTCACCATATGCCACAGAAAAACCCCACAGCATGACTCAGTGGTAACTCCAAAGAACTGCACCTGTGGGTTTGAATGCACTTTTCAACCTTTGACCTTCGACTGGAATAACCATCTTAACCCAAATCAGAATGTATCTGAAGCAACACTTCAACTGTAGCAGCCGTGTCTGCGGTCGAGTTTCCCTCAGGAGAACTTTCCACTCGTGTCGTCAACACACGCTCAAAGGAAAATGTAGCAGCTAATGTGGCACAAAACCACCAGCTCCCCCTCCCTCTCCCACACACACACACACACACACACACACACACACAGACATCAGTACGAGGGACGCGACACTCTGACCCAGGAGCACTGACGCTAACTTTCCCCTCGGTGCCACCCGTGACTGCTGGGCTTGGTTTTGGCAAGGATGAATGATTAATGAGAGGAAGAGCGGGGAGGAAGAGCGAGCCAGGGGTGGATGAAGTGATGCTCTTATCCTGTCTGTTTTTAATTGGGCCTGCGCAGAGATGGTGACCACAATAACAGCTTTGTGGAGGGGGAGGAGGGGGAGGAGGGGGGGGGGCTTCTATGTGCACACGTGCAGAGGTCTGCGTGTGCGTGTGTGTGCGCAGTGTGCAGATGAGCTGTTGTGAGTTTGTGGCCCCCGGGCTGGTAGAATAGGCTCTTAAATAGTACCCCCCCCCCCAAGTCCCTTCAGACCAGTGAAGCCCCAACCACCACCACCACCCCATATAATCACATGCCCTGAGGGTAAATCAGGCCACCCCTAGGCTTCTTCACATACACACACACACACATATACATATATATTTATGTGTGTGTGTGTGTGTATATATAGATATAGTACCACAAGTCAGAGCTTTCTTCAAATGTCCCTGCATGAGGAAATCTAATCAAAGATGCACATCCAGCCGCTAATTGGAACAGGTCAGCACATTAAGAGTCCCCCCCCCCATCATTCCAGCTGCAGGAGACGGTCCACAATCTGCCCCTTGCTCTGCGTCCACTTGTTGTTTGCATTCAAATTTCTGCACTTTATTCCAATTAATCTCACTCTCTAGACATCCAATCCAATTACATTTCTCTACCATCTGGCTTTCTAATGGAGATCACAAGCCAGTGATGTGTGCCGGGTGGGGTGGGCTGTGGAGACTGAGGAGGTAAGGGGGAGAGGGATGGGGGGGTGGGATTTCCATTCAGATAACAGAGGGGGGTGAGGGGGGGTTAAGGTTAGGTTGGGGGGTTGTAGCAGGGGTTCGGTGTGTGTTGTGGTGTTGTGAGGCGGCTGTGGCATGATGGGAAGCCCCACTCAGATTAGTCACACAGCATTATTCTGACTGCAGGACAATGGGCGGCGGGCGGCGGGCGAGCCCCAGCTGTCGCCCGTGAAAGAGCAGAAAAACAAGATTTAAGACTGGACGCGTCCTCTCACTTTGCCGGCGAAGGGGTCTTGCATTCATTAACAGGCCCACTGATGGAGAAGAAGGGGACGGCGGGAGCAGAGGGCGGCGGAAGGGGGGGGAGGGGGGGGGGGGGGGGGGGGGGGGGGGGGGGGGGGGGGGCTTTTGTCCTGAACTATCCCTCGCTCTCTCTCTCATTTCTCCAGCTCTCTGGAGTTACACTCTTCTTTTCATTTCTTCACTTCTTAAACTCTTTTCTTCCACGGGGAGGGAATGTGCACGGCCCCACTGAGCAATGTGACTCCTGCAGAGGTGGAAGAGAAGAACCACACCAGGCCCCGGGGAAACTCAAGGGCCTCCTCTGGTTGCTGGGCACGGGGCCCGCTCAAAGGCTGGAATGAAAAGGAGGGAATATGTGGCCTCCTTTTCTCTTTCCAACTTCAAAAAAAATAAATAAATACCTTTCAAGTCACAAAATTACTCCACTCTGCACATCTCCAAGAGTTCCACGACACCGCAGTGAGCCACGCTGCGGAGCGGCAAGAATTGTGGATGCTGTTGTGTAATTGTTTGCGTGTTTCCTTAGTTTACTTACTTGCATTCTCCGTTTCCATTTGCGGTGGCCTCACACCTTCCTCCATTCAGGCAGGACTCAGTGGGCAGGGAACATTTTAGACCTGTTGAATGTTCAAAGAATAGAAAGGTTAAAGCTTCATCTGAAGTGGAGTGAGAGGTGTGCATATTGCGTGCAGTGCAAGTGACAGGACGCATATTAATTGACCATTGTTTAAAATGTTTGGGATTATCGGGGATTAGGGTGTCCAGATGTACATTATTCATCTTTTTGAGATTTTATAATGCAAGTGTAATTCACAGGAATGTCAAATTTAATTCACACACGTGTACACACACACACACACACTTCCTGCTCCATCTTATAATTGATTTGTTACACAGTATCCCGTGGGGGGCATAGATATAAATATATTGAGTGGACAGCAGCAAGAGGCTGCAGGGGGACGCGTGGTGCGTGGCTTGCGTGCGTGCGTGGGGGGGGGGGGGGGGGGGGGGGGGGGGGGGGGGGGGGGCGGAGGGGTGGCGGGCTGGGGGGTTGCTGCAGCAGCAGCAGCCACAGCAGCTGCGGGGCCCGAGATGCGGAACAAAAGAAAACCCAGAGTCCAGCACGAGCCATAAAACACTCTCCTCGGGCATTGTTTACCACCGGCAGACGGGGACAACAGCACCCCCCCCCCCCCCCCCCCCCCCCCCCCACACACCCACACACCCCCCCCCCCCCCCCCCCCCCCCCACACACACACACACACACACACACATCACTCTCCCACACATGCAGACAAAAGGTGCCCCCCCGCCACCCGCCAGCGTCCCTCCAACACACGCACCAACTTCCATTCTCCACCATGTTATTCAAAACCGGCTCCTTAGAGTCAATTCAACTCTTTTCCACTTCAACTGTTGAAACGTGTGGTCAAAATATGAGAAAAGTGCCAATTGCAGACACACGGCCACGCGATCTTCAAGTTTAAGCTCACGTGGGCATTAGGCACAACTCAACGGTGTGTATTACCTGCACAGATCTAAATAAACAGTGGAGTAAGTGCGCGAAGAGCCAGAGCGCGCACCGTGCGTAAAATCTGCCGCACTTGTGCCAAATCACACCACAGTGGGGGGGGGGGAACTCTCTAAATATAACCAGTTTACGCATTTAAGAAGTTTTAAAGTGTTTGACTATTGTATTTACAGAAACGGAACAGTCGGAAGTCCACGCAAAATAACTCTACTTGCACACTAACTTCTTAGAGAACAGGTTGGAGTTTCCTTCCTACCCCTCGGCTATTACGCACGGCTCCAGTGTACTTGTTTTAAGGTCTTTGTAGGGACCACTGCCTAAAACCTGAGAGGTCTGAGATTACAAGTCTGTGTGTGTGTGTGTGTGTGTGTGTGTGTGTGTGTGTGTGTGTGTGTGTGATTGTTTACCTTGTGAGAAGACGATGGCAGGAATCAGAAATGTCAGTTTCACAAAGAAACGATACATTCCTCCTCTTCAACTTCACTGATGTCGCTGAATCCCGCGTAGGGCTCTCATAGATCCTCCAGTTAGGGTCCTGTCCAGATGTTGTGTTGTAGTAATAAAAAGCCAAATATTCCTCTGGAGGAGAAAACGTTACATCCAGCACAGACACACAGAGAAGAGGTGGGATTTCAGTACAAAAACCCGGAGGAATCACTTCATGGATGTTCACCTGGCGCTCTCCGAGTTCTCAATGAAATCGACAGGCGACTCCACAAGTTCCTCCCACTCCCCTCCTCCTCCTCTCCTTCCTCCTACCCCCTCCCCCTGTCCTTTTCAGACCAGATAAAAAGCTGCCCCCCTCCCACCACCACCACCACCCCTCTCTCTCTCCACACACACGCTGGTGGAGGAACAAACACCCACTCTCTGTAAAGTGTGTAAAGAGGAATAACATCAGACTGTGGAGATGGAGGATAAACACATTTGCTCAACAACTCCAAGCCAGAGGCACCTGTACTTTCTGTCCATCCATCTATCCTTCCCTCCTTCCTTCCTTCCTTCCTTCCTTCCTTCCTTCCTTCCTTCCTTCCTTCCATAATAAGACATGTACATACTGAAGAATCACCTTCACTTGAGGGCAAGATTACATCGAAATTCATCTTGATTATGAATAGCATGAATATGATTGGGAACATTATTTATATTAGTTGACTTATACAAATATTTGAATATACTTTTAAATAAATTTTGATTTATTTCCAATTTATTGTATTATAATTTTAATATAATGACTGTCAGTATTTTAACAAGAACGACAGATGCATGAAGTATAAACACTATTATTTATCCTACGCTCAAGTATTTGATTAACTTTTCCACTTTTTTATTTTATGTGAGTAATACATGTTTCACCAATAGAATATTTAATTTAAGGTAAAGACCAGAGAATACATCACAGTCTCTGATATGAGGATCCTGCTCTTCCTGTTTGTGGCTGAACCACAGAGAATGAATCTCAGGTCATCAGGATATTGTTCCTGTTACAGTTTCACTCTCACATCATAATTTATCAAACCACATCTAGAATCACTCTTGTGACCTCGCCCCGTGCGCTCGCGCCACAGGGCCGTGACGGACACATTTCAACATGTCATTTAACACATGGAGTTGCACACTCATTACAGTGTGGACACTGTGGACATGTCTGTGCCAGATCCCTATTATTCCTAATTTTCCCTTCCTTCCTTCTCTTTCTCTCTCTCTCTCTCTCTCTCTCTCTCTCTCTCTCTCTCTCTCTCTCTCTCTCTCTCTCTCTCTCTCTCTCTCTCTTTCCCTCTCTCTCAGGGGCAAGTGAAACTGTCAGGGAGTAGCTGTGGTAGTTTCTGCACCCCAGGGCAAAGATTATTATATTATGAAGCCCACGCACATGCTGGTCCTTCTGTCGGTGTGACTGCCAAATGGACTGGTGCCAAAAGGGGCTAGGTCTCTGGAGGTACACGCAGTGTGGGAAACACTGAGATGAAAGGGGGGGGGGGGGGGGAGGGGGGGAGGAGAGGGGGGGGGGGGGGGGGGGGGGGGGGAGTGTGTGCAGTCATGATTTTTAGTGCAAACTGGAAATTACCAACATGTGAAGTGTTGAGGGAAAGTGTTGGACACGTGAATTAAGAAAAGATGTGCACGGACATGCAGGGTGATCACAGGGGGAGCACCGGACCCGGAGTGAGAAACGTCTGCTCGGCAGAAGTGATGGCGTGCGTTTGACACATGCCCTCCGTCGCCCTCACCACGGCAGAAAAGTGTTGTTTTCTAAATCAGCGAGTGCACGGAGCGCTGTCTTTTTTATCTGCCATGCAATCAGAGCTTCTGTTTTTGCTTGTGGGGCCCGCTCCCAACTCCAGATACTTGTTTGTTTGGGGGCGACGACTTAAGGCCATGAGAAAAAGCTGTGTGATGGATTCACAAGGTTGGAGAGGGGGAAGACCCAAAGCCAGCAAAACAAACTCTATCAAAGCTTAATATAGAAACAAAAACCAGGGGAGGTCGGCGCAAAGTGCAAGAAAACAGAATGGCTTCTTTGAGATTAAAATATAAATACGACTGCAGAGCTGCAGCCGCTCAGTGCGGCGGAGTCTGACCCAACACCTCCTTGCAGACTCCCTTCCTTCCTTCTCAGGGAGAGAGAGGCCGGAGGTTATGATAAAACCGTAGGAGGGATACATGATGTCATGCTACTATCAGACCGAGAGTGTCACTGCGGCCTGAGATATGACTCTCGGTTCACACCCAACAAACTCTCAATCAAAAAAACTACACTCAGCTGCAGAGCAGCAGCACACGGGGTTCAGAGTGTATCACTGGCCATTGTTCTCAGGAACAATGTGGAAATGTTGCTTCCTATTGACCAAACTACTTAACGTGGTCTATATTAGACTTTTTATTGTTAGATTCACCTGCACATGTGCAGGTGTCTATTGCATTATTGCATGAACTCAATTTCTACAGAGGCCATTTTGGTCAACCATCTCAATTATAGCAAACTAAACAATACATGTTGAAGTGATAAAGTTCCCAACTGCTCTATTGAATCTATTGCACTGCCATGTTGTTTTTACAGTAGCCCAGATTGGACAAACCTTAGTTCTCCTATACACTTGTAAGGGAAGGGTGTGTTCAGCTGTACCATGCAACGTCACCACATGATGTCACTAAATCCTTCATACTCTGTAACCGAGTCAGCGTGTTTTTAACTGCTGTACTTTTCCAGAATAAAAGTGGAAAACGTGGAAAGAATCAAAATCTGATAACATCAAGGTCAAAGGTGTCTCTGTTCTGTCCTTGAATCGAGGTATTTGAATGATGCCGGGCAGCAGACAACATCACACGGTCCCTAACATCAGATGACTCTCTACAGTCACGTTCATTTAAATAAAGCTATTGAAAGATCCATCAGATCCATTTACAAGCCAATGCAGTGCTGAGAGTGCCTGTGTGCCTAATCTGCTGATGGTACTTCACACCTTTGTCTCTGCCAATCTGATGGCCCAGTGTTTACTGAAAGGCCCCAGCCTGAATTGGCTGCTGTTTGTAGGAAAACAGCCCCCCCTTGTTGATTATTTGGAGATAAGTGATTGGACAAACATGCGATTCTTATCAGGAGGAACATCGACCTCGCTCTGGCGCGGAGCCTCTCGTTTGTTTTCTCTCGGGAGTGTATATACGGCTCCCGGATCAGAGAACAGAAGGTCCTCAGGTGTCGCAATTATCACCTTCCTCTGATGGCCCTCGCATTTCACTTTCCAGAGCAGCCTCTCATGTGCGTGCGAGCCACTCGGGCTGATGTCAAACACGCCCGGGCACTCAGCGCTGAGAGCGAGTGATCAAGCAGATCGGCCACTTTGGCCACACGTCTGTCCTCCGGTGGCTGATCAGCACATGAAGGCAGGGTTTATCATCGAGGTGACGGAGCGAGAAACCTCCTCTGATCTCCCATGCATGTTGCTTCCTCGCAACACTTTGTTAAAATCAATCATTATGTAGTATTAAAAGCACACCGCACAAGCTGAACCAGAGATGTAAGTCTAAATCTGGAGCAAGCTTTACCCACAATGCAACTCAGCTGCAGATCCTTCACAAGCCACAAACCACTTAATTCATACTTGCTCTACATGTCCTTTCAAGACACTTTTGATCCGCAAACGCTCCGTACTTTCCCTTTAAATTAGCTGGAAACGTCCCCGCTGACGGTAATTCTGCAGCCCCAACACGGCTCTAAACACAAAGTACTACAGGGCCGTGACGGACACATGTTTACTTTCACATGTGTTTGGTCGCGATCCAAAGATCCGGACGTGATGATGGTGAGAGATTATTGCCCGTTGCGTCAATTCTTCATGCAGCGTGTGTGGTTGTCAACGCCAAACGTCAAGACCCTTCACTCCACAGCTGCAGAGTGTGGTGACACAGTCCAGTGCAGTATTGTAATGTATGTTTAATACCTCTACACCTCAGAGTCTGGAGGACTGAGTGTTGTCAGGGGACCTTTTGGAAATACTGCAAAAATAGACACATTACAAGAGGTGTGCTATTAGAAAACATTCTGGTCAAAACACACACTTGTATTGCTGTTGGAAGTTCATTGCATAATGTCCAAATCAGCAGAGATTTAATATGCATTGTCTTATTCGAAACAATAACAACAATAACACATCTAAATGCATAGGGTGCACTATTTAACTGATTGTTGTACTTTGTATACGTCTGTGTGTGTGTGTGTGTGTGTGTGTGTGTGTGTGTGTGTGTGTGTGTGTGAGAGAGCATGTTTGATAAAGTACAATGGAACGCAGGAAGAGCCCGGCTCCATGCTGTCCATGCAGACGTATACCTCCAAAGGCGGCCGCGCGCGCACGCGCACGCGCGCACAAACACACACACACGCACACACACACACACACACTTTCCCACCTACATGACCCCAAGTGAGAAAAGTGCAGGAAATGGCCTCTAATTCGCAACCCTGTGATAGAAGTGACAACTGGAGACACACACACACACACACACACACACACACACACACACACACACACACACACACACACACACACACACACACAAAAACTCACACACACACAGAAATAAACTGTATCAGCAAATCACCCAAAAAGATCTTAAATGAAATTTTCCGCCTCACTTGCTCAGATGTTCGGGGCCTGGCGGAGGAACACTGGCCGGTTCTGGCAGGAGCCTGGAACAGTGCAGCAGGTCAGGCAGTTGTCCTTTACAGGTCCACTGATCCGATCCATAATAGCCACACACACACTGGTCAGGGCTGCACAGTTGGAGGCCTGTGCTCTGCTCCGCAGCGCACGAGGAACGCGCAGCCATGTCCACTCGTCTCCTCGCATCTTATTGTCCTCCTTTCTGGGGTGTCGTGTGTGTCCCTGCTGCCTCAAGCTGGAACAAACAACACACACAGATATTCATTATCCAGATGAACCCACAGATCCCATTCCACCAACGCCAGCTAACAAGACCACCACGTTCAGTCCTTCCATGATAAGTTAAACTTATTGGCACGATTGGCACCAAAGGGACATGGCACAAGAGAACTTGGACGAGGATGTGTTTGGAAACTGTGTGTGTGTGTGTGTGTGTGTGTGTGTCTGCCTACACTTGCTCAGCATGTGCGTGTATGAAAACACAGTTCGGGGAATATTCTCGATGAAGGGGCGATATTTGTTCAGCCGGGGAAATTTACTGATGAGATTAGGGCGCTGCAGATCTGGTTAGGCGGTTTGGGGGTGAGGAATGTAAACAAGAGGCCGGCAGACAGAGAGACTTTAAGAGACAGATTCAAACACCCGCCCCTTCCTCCTCCACCATTATTATTCAACCCCCCCCCCCCCCCCCCCCCCCCCCATTATTTCTCCCCCCCCCCCCCCCCCCCCCCGTTGCCCAACAAATGCTGGTTGGGTTCAGGGACGGGCCCCATGTAGCTTGTTTTTACACGAATAATCACATTTTCTGCAAATGTCTGCATGTGCGTGAAGAAAAACACACACGCTTCTCTGCGCAGAAGCAATAAAGCACGCAGGAATAAGCACTTCCGGTGTATGTGGACGATGAAGTCATGACACAGCGTGTTGGTTTTGAGGGAGCTTTAAGTGCAGCGCAGATTTACTGTGTCATCAGTGATTGAACGCTGATGTTCCTCCCACACTTTAGAGAGCCGCGACAGTGAATAACGATCTCCTTCTTTCACATACATCACGGACGTTGGTACTAATGGACGCTAATGGATGCCAGCGTGTGTTCACAAGGGGCCAGGTTTTGGGAAACACACACGCTCCCACACACACACACACACACACACACACACACACGCACACAGGGTTCATGGAGCGTGAGCCAAACAAGGAGGGCAAAGTCCATGATTAGAGATAACATTGTAGGAAAGCAATTGCGGTGATGTGGGAACACGGTGGTGCAACATCATGAGAAGTGATCAGACGTGTCGTCAGTGAGCTTGAATGAGAGTCACAATGTCGAGTGCTTCGGTATTTATAACCAGCACATTTGGCCTTGACAGTTAGTAGCACTACAAGTGCAGTTTTACCTTCAATAAAACTATATTAAAATATATTAGACTAACTTCATACGTTTATGCGAACTATGTGTATTGCTTATGTCTGTACTCCATTTTTCCTCCTGATTATTTCACACACAACGACAATCTGAATCTGAAGAGGCAAACAAACCAGTGGGCATAGACCCGTACTGTTAAAACATGTTTACGCACCTGAGTGAAATTGTTGAAAGCTATCTACATAGGTGCATATGGGCCCTCATACTTTCTGTTCATCAATTAGAATCAAAATCGCCTAACTCAACCTTGTTGATCACAAACTGAATAGGAAGCCACACACCCAAGTCACTATTGATAGTGTGTGGTATCACCTGTTGACTCAATCCCATTCCTGATGATTCATGATCCATCATAACACTGGCGTCGGAGGCATGCGTGGAACTTGTTGGTTCCCCTTTGAAGACGGAATATCTGGTGTCCACAGAGCCCCATCCCACTTCCCCGCTGTTTATTTTAGGGCCCACCTGATCTGCAGCTTTACTGCGGAGAAAGAAGGGAAACATTCACCAAGGGGCACTCACAGTGTGTGTGTGTGTGTGTGGGTGAGATGGGATGTATATGCGGGGTGTGCAAGGTCAAGAACTATGATTGGGGCATTGCATGACTCTGCAGTTACACGACAACCTCTGGAATGTGCTCCGAAGACACGATTGCGATTCAGTGTGTGTGTGTGTGTGTGTGTGTGTGTGTGTGTGTGTGCGTGTGCGAGAGAGCGAGACGGGGGAGAGTTAAGGACACACCGATGCTGAGATTTCCATTTAGCCCTCAGTTCCACGTTCATTACAAATCCATTCGGAGCAAAGTGAATGTTAAGACTCTCCAAATTAACCCCGAAGCTGACAGAAGCGGCCTCAGCTGTCCGCGGTATCACTTTCCATCCAAATGGTATGGATGAGGGCCGGACAACTGTCACCCTGACCTTGCTGTGCAATACCACTCTCCCAAGACTCGCCGCACTCTCTCTGGGGCGGGGACAAGATTACCCGCATTCACAGTCGCCTCTGTCAGGAGAAAACAACCATCTGCCGATCAGGGGACGGAGCACGGTCACGATGCTGCGGATGAACCTGGCGTGTCAGGAGCTCAGTATTCAAGTGGTTGAAATAATCGTCTCTGATATGTCACCTTGAATCACAGCAGGGGGTGGGCGTGGCCGAAATGGCTGACTGATTTATTGGCTGATTAGCGCGACACTTCTGAAAGGCAGAGCTAAATGTCACCGAGATAAGTCACATGCCTTCAGCTCCACATCTTTGCAGCTGACAAGCCACACGGAACGAAAGTATTCAAAATCGTCATGTAACATATTAGAAAGTGCATTTCAGTATTTTCAAAGTGACCATGTGCCCTTGACAGTACATGTCAATAAACTGTATTTATGTCAATATATATTTTCTTAAAATAGAAAGCATGCAAACCTGACATCTTAAACTTCATACATACTAAACATTTGAATAGGAATTAATCATACAAATGACAATGACACGATAAACATGTTTTGCGGTTAAATGGATTAAATAAATGAAAAAAGAATTCGAATGCGAGACCACACCTGTAAGAGTCAGTTGCTCCCGACATCCTGTGGGAAACTTTGCTGCCAGCTCTTGGGAGAGCGTTCACGTGAGCCTATGAGAGAATGGAGCGGGACAATTTCTTCATATTTCCCACATACGAAAGATGCAAAACTGGAAGAATGTAAACATCTGAGGATGAAATAGATATGCCGTTAAAAGACTGTGATGAGAAGTGACAACAACTTGACAAGCCTGACCCGCATTTCACTTTTCTCTTGTGCAAGTCTGAAAACAGCTCCACGGCCATGACAGTGGCCTCAGTGGCTGTACTGAGACACAGGGATCTACAGAGTGAATGAAGTACTTGCTGCAGGCGCCTCGAGAAGTCATGGCTGGACTCAAATGACTCTGTCTGAGAGGAAGTCCATCAAGTAACTGTGAAGATATCACAGTCAGCACCAAAACCGGAGACTCAAACAATCAGCACACTACAAACTAGTCCACCATATAACCATGAGACACACGGATCATCCTCGGGCCCTCAGGCCGCTACAGTTGTCTGACCAATCAGTGACAGAGGTGACGAGGAAAATGTAGCGACAGGAGCCTTTAATCCGGCTCATGACGGACAAGACATTTACAGGACAGAATAAAAGGAAGACTGTTCCTGTTCCATATCACACGTGTACACGAACGACGCATTGAGAATATATCTACGTTTTAAATCTCAAGCCACACGTTGTCGTGTGACCGCGAATACCAACCGGGAGCCTTCAATTAATGTCCGAAATGTGTCCTCACATTAAACTGCTATCTGATACCCGATGGAGGCTTCGACCAAGGCCGAGTGAAGGGGCGAGAGGAAGGAGGGGAAAGTCCTCAGGGGGATGCTGGAGGGTGTGTGAAGCAGTGGCCTGCGTGCTGTCGGCCAGCCGCCTGAGGGGGAGGCACATGGTGCCAACAGCTGCCATGGTGAAACGCTAACCCCTGTAAATGCTCTGTCCGGTAAACAACGCCGGGCTGAACACATGCCAGTGGGGGAGCCAGGGTGAGGAAGGGGTGAACGGGGCGACCCAGCTGACGCCGTGGAGAAAGGAGAATTGACCCCTGTGAAATGGCTTATTAAAGTGTGGTTGGTCGCCGTTCTGGGGGGCCCGGGCGGGACAAGGGAGCGAGGGGAAACTCAAAACCCGCTCTGGCAAAACTCTGGCGGCGGCGTGCACGCCACAAGCCACAGACGGGAAGCCCGAGAGTCAGGAGATACTTTGATTGGATGTGTTCACACTGACGGAGCACGCCGCGCGCATGACATGCTGGCGACAGATGCTTTTATTTTCACCGCCGAGCTCACAGACAGCATTTATTTTGATCCCGACCGCGAGATGACGGGCGAGACTGGAGTCGAACTTCGCAAAATATCCATCTTACACCCCCCCCCCCGAATGGAAGCGATTCAGAGCCGTGCAAATCTTCATTTACTTTCTAAATTGATAAATGAACTGAGCTATGTGAAGCCTGTTGCAGCCATTGGGGCTGCAGGAGGTTCCCATGCTCCCAGGCCCCCAAGGGAGTGGCAGGAACAGATGTGACGTCTACACTCCTCCGCTCGGCCCGTCCCCTCCCACCCCCAGCCTCGCCCTCTGCCGCTTGTAAAACAATCCATCTTCCATTTGTAAAAACATTACTTTCTACCTCCCTGATCTGCTCCTATAACTCTCTCTTGATAACGCCAATACAAAATTATCCCTTCGCTTGAAAAGCGATAATTGCATCCAGTGATGGCTGATGCTGCGATGTAACGCAAGACGCACTCTGTAATCCAGTAAGTGCTCTTCAATCTGTCACTTCATTTTGCACCAACCAAAGCTCACACACACACACATACGCACACACACACACACACACACACACACACACACACACACACACTGAGGTGAAGCAAGAACATGCCTCATATTCTGTTTGGAACTTTTCATCCACTAAGTCACCAGGCAAGTCATCTAAAATCACCATTGTCTGTTGATTGATCATCCAAGCAACAACGCCCCCATCTGGTGGTGTTTTCAAGCCCAGTGACAGGGATGATCATTTCTCTTCCTGCACTAATAAGAAAGCATCTTTGAGGTGAAATTGTCCCATTACTGCAGCAGAGACACTTTGAAGTAACCGGCAGTGGATCCCATGATACATGCAGCGGTATTGCGCATATGGCGTCCTGGGTCATGGAGCCACTCATAATGTGATAATTGACGTCTGACACCTTTTGTCATTCTAATTACCAACTGAAAATGTATATACTACAGAGGGATGGAGCCATTTCACTACTTTTGAACACTGCTGCGGATACGCCGGTGCTATTCTCGATTTCAAAAGCACATGTACCGGTCAGATCAATTCAGCTCTGACGGATCATCGAAAGCAAACTCAAGGTCAAAACAAAACAAAACTTCAGCCTGATCCAAATCCACAGACTTGAACACAGGTGTATTATGAGGAGAGGTGAGACATTCCCTGATAGAGGACACTCTGCCATTGTCTCTGCTTCCTGTGGAACTGCACAACCAGGCCACACCTGCCCTATATACGATCTTTTCTCTCACACAGCATGTTTGTGTGTATGCAGGGGGGGAGATGGCAAGATTAAGGAAAGTAAACACCAGGATGAGAATCTCCGTGCTGTGTCTCTATCTGAGTCCTACATCATCACAGATCTGCCACCTTTGACAGATGAGTGCAGCGCCATTGTTCAGAGGAAGGACAACACGGGGAGGGTTGATGTCGAGGGTCTTATCAGGAGTTTAGACAGTGGTTAACCAAACGTCAACCACTCTCCTGGCTTTTCCACTAAACACAGCCTTAATGACTGGGTAGACCTGCGTCTCTGAGGACGATCACTAACATTATATGACTCCCCCTCCCCCTCCCACGGGTAATCACGCAGGCCACAGATGCAGCTGAATGAGCAATTATTTCCTAAGACACCTGAGAATAAATGCATGCCTCACTGGAATCAGCAATCTGTAGGAAATCTGACTTGGTGTCACTGTGTTATTTGTATTATTTGTTAGTGCAGGTAGTTCAATATGGTGGTTCATGTGTATGGGAACATTACACGTGTAGAAAGGGGAGCTTCAGGCTGAGCTCAACATCCAGAGTTATTCAAACCACAGTGACTATTAGAACCACTTTGACAAATGTCATACATGTTTATCAGAACAAATAACACCTAAGTCAACTTTTATACAAAAGTCTCCAAATATGTCATCACTCCAGGAGCACATTGGGCAATTTGAGGATGCTGCTAGGCATTTCAAAACATGCACTATCATATCTGCTATTGAGAATGAATTATGGCGAATGTAGTAATTTAGGACATTAACTGGATTTAAAGACATGTTCCTCTTGTTCTTACATTGATGGTGCACATTGAGACAAGCTGGCACATTATCGGTGGCCTCGAGGCCTTCACAGAGACTGAGCTCGACAAGATCACTCAACAGCCTCTCCCTGCACAAAGAAGAGAAACCTGTGGGTTTTAAGTGCAAACGTCAAGGTCTGTTCAAACCTGCCCTGCGGCCCATATTCTCCAGACACACTGTGGTGGGTGGGAGGGAAGGTTTCGGTTGACAAGTCTAAGCGAAAGTAGAGTAAACACAGGCATGTGAACAAGTCATAGATGTGCAACTGTTGTGGGGGTATGAACTCAGCTCTGACAGCAGGCGCCGTCTATAATTTGTCCATACGTTTGAAAAAAAAAAATTTATGGACTTTTCCATTACCTTTTACTTGAGAGGGTGAGTCTATGAACTTGTTTACACTTCGTGTGCCACAAGCCTGTAGCTTGAGGCCTTGTGTAGGCGGACATTTTTAAATGTATGGAAAACCATTTGATGTGCTGACTACAGTTATAATGTTTTAATTCATTATCATTTATTAGAAGAATCATGGTCAAAAATCAAGTTTGTATCACTATAGGTTGTATAAATCAATATTGTCTTGCAAACATGCTTTAGCATTTACTGTTGTTGTCAAACAAACAATGCCAATGAGCCACTGAGTTGGAAAGATTGTCTTGTTTGAAAACGTTCACATAAAATCCACTGTCTCATCCCATCTTGACGTTTGCACGGCATCACCCGGTCTGTGGCTGAACCAATAGTGCCCTCTAGTGGAAGTACACCATATCCCTGTTGCAATGAAATGGGGTGAAATGCCACTAAGGGCCCACAGAACACTTAGTAACCTATTACAGATTATTTAAAACAAAGTTGAAGCCAGAATAAACATACAAAAGTGGAGTAAAAGTGAGAGGAATGTGTCAGTGGGATTATTAATGGAACATATTAACCAGTCTTTACAGTTAAGAGCCAGTTGTGTCCTCAGACTTTTGTTAACAGATCCCCTCAGTGTTGATAACTGAACTACTTCGAGGGAGCCTTTGTGCAGAATATCTTGCAAATTGGAATATCCAATCATGCAGCCGATTTTGTGGCAGCAGTGCAATGCATCAAATCGTGTATTAAAGGCCAGGTTGAACAAACTCATGCAATTAATGATTAAATAACAAACTTTGATCTCAGGAATGTATTGCATGATAGTTCGTGATGGATTAACTATCTCTGCTGATTTTCTGGCATTCTATGTACTGCAGTGTGAGAGGGATCCCAAATGACCTTCATCACCCGTGCAAGGTCAAGATTTTAAAGTATGCACAGGGCATGTTCCTAATAAAGTGCACATTGAGTGGAAGTGCATGACTTCATACGTGCATATTGATTTTTTAGAAAATGAAAACAGTGAACGCACCTTTTTTTTTTCCAAGCTCCACCCCGTGATGACACTGTGCTTGTTTGGCCTGTGACGCTGCATGTACACGTAGCCTAGTAGGATGTGTTCATTGAAGATGGTGGCGCTGTGTCAGACCCAGTCTCCTGCACATTTGTAAGAATTGATTTATATCTGTACACATTTCCGACACCGGGTAAGAGCCAACACATCCCGCCATTGACCAGGGTTCACTCCGGATGGGTATATCTGGCGTCCGAGGCCGATCTGGACCTGTTAGACTCGGAGTTAGCATCAGGCTAGGTAGCCAGCAGTGGCAGTGCTAACTAAGCGGTGTCGCTAATGCTAGCTGATCAGGCGTTGAACCTACTTAATTGTGCCCGACGAGTGGCTAGCTCGCTGTAACTATTCACGTGATGGTTCAATATGTGTAGAGTAAGTGCTTAGCGGTTGTGTAGAAGTTTGTAGAAGTCATAACTCAGGCTTAAACTAGGCGACTTCATGCAGTGTTGTGTTGGGTTTGGCAGGGGAGTGTAGCTTAATCGTTAGCTGACTAGCATCCTGATCTTTCCTCTTAGGCAGCTTGGCTTTAAACATTAACCTAAGGTCGCAATGGACATTTCACAGTTGGTTATTTGGCAATCGGTGTCAAATAACAAGCAGATCTCTTCATCTAACTCGTCGAACGTTGTGATTCGCTCAATGTTGACGAGTTGGTAAGCTGACACACCGGCTATGCTAACATTAGCTCCGGTTAAAACTGCAGTTGTTGGTGAAATAATAACGCCCAATAAGATCCGGGATCATGTTGGGATAGACCATCTGGTCAAAACCTGTACGCCACCAAGCTCTGCCTGTTACTAATCTTTTATAACACGCCAAACGATCATGAACAGTCGGCATTAGCTCACCTGACATTGTCCACTGACAGGTCCAGTGTTTGTGTGTGACAGTCAGCTGTCACTTTGAGAAACTTATAGATTTTCACGGTTTCTGACTTCTCGGGGCATTTACTCACTTTGTGAGGTGGAGGATGAAGCACAACTATATATATACATATTCATATTTATTGATTTCTGATCTGAGGAAATAAAGCGCAGTGATCAAGAGTCATGTGTTCAGGGACCGTCTGCAAAGTGCAAGAGCACATAGGGTCCGAGTTTATTGACATGAATATACATATTTTATTAATCCCAGGGGCAAATTGCTAACTTTGATTCACTGAATTGATTTTAGGGTAAAGAGTAGTAATTTGGGACACCTATGTGAATGGAGTAACTGAATAATATGAATAATTGAACATAGCTATAATCCGCATTTCATATTACAGGATATTTGCCACTCACTGCATAATGTATTTATCTTGCAAAGAAGAAATGCTACTGGTGTTGTAGAATTTGCCACGTTGTATTGTTCACTGAACAAGGATCTTCGGTTGTAATACAAACAAAGGTGTGGTGAAGTCCATCAAGCAGCTTCTTGTTCACCACTCCCTCCTTCTTGTTCTCCCCCCAGCTTCGCCTGACTCCAGTCTTCAGTGACATCCATAAGAGAGACCTGGTCCTTGGACCTGTCAGCTCTGCAGGCATGCAGCCCCCTCCGAGGAATGGACCTCCGGGAGCCACTGGCCCACCTCCGTCGGGGCCCAATAAGTTCCGCAGGACCAGACCTCTCAAGCATCCAACAGCAGCAGCCACTGCTGCAATGGCACCTGCAGCCATGCCCATGACAGACCCTTTTGCGTTCGTCAGAGCTCCACCTCCTATGGCTGCAGGTGGTCTCCCTTCAATACCGAGCAGTAACCCTCCACTCATGCAAGCCCCACCTAACGCCATGTACTCTCAAGCTAGTGGAGGTCTCCCTCCACAACCACAGACATTAGAGGATGCCTCGGCTGTGCCATCTGGTTCCGCACCATCCTCTACACCTGGCGTGACGCTGTTTCACCCTCACAATGCAGCATCACCTGGTGTTTACCCAGTTCCAGGTCCTTCTGGATATGTATCGCCCCATGCAGAACAGGGATATTTCAATTCAAGAGAACCAGCCCCATCTACAGCCACACAGCCACCGCCTGCCTCCTTCGTCCCAACACCTAGTCACACACCGTTTAACCAGGATTTCCAAGGACAGGCACCTCCTCAGCCTGTGCCCTTCCAACCAGTTCCTCCCACCACCTCCTCTTCCCAGTGGGCCCCAGATTATGGAAGTCGCCCTCCATCAGTTCAGAATTACTTCCAGCCAACAAGTGACCCACCACCCCAACCTTTTAGCATACCGCCACAGCCCCAGATGTTTCCCCCCAACACCCCATCTCCCCATCACAACACACCAACCCCCCCAACACAACATGTGAATCCCCAGATCCAGGCTCCTCTTCCTCCTCAAAACACTGGAGGGCCCCCTAGCTCTCACTGGCCTGACCCAAATGCACCCCAACAGCATAATTCGCATTTCCATAATCAAAGCTACTTTAGTCAGAGCTGTGCTCCTCAAGATGCCTGGTTCAACCAGCCTCCACAGGACTCAGGCTATCACCAAATGGGGACTGGTCCAGGACCTTCTCAGCCCACGCCCGATTTGAGTGGCTCTCACCATGCAGCAAACTATGGGCCTGGACCTAATTCTGCTCCTCCCCCAGTACCATACCCTCAAGAATCCAGTACACTCTCTATGTTTTTCAAAGACAATGATGTTGAAAATGAGGAGACACTGGCTGGAGATGGAGATAAGGCAGTGAATGGTATTCCTGGATCCTTTCAGCATCACGACAATACACAAACCCACAGTGGTCATGCAGATGTTCCTGTGGAATACAAAGGAGCCTCTCCTCAGGATCATTTTCATGTACCATATATGAATGATGGCAGCCACACACCACAGAAGCCCCCGGATCCTCATTACGACCACGTGGAGAATTTGGAGTGTGTCCCAAATCAGGAAGTATTACCCAGTGAAACCCACAGCAGTCCCGCTAGTACTGCAGCACATGAAGTCGACCAATTTGAAACTGGGCCTAACCTGGAGACTCCAGATTCTGTTCCAAGACCAATGAGATCCGCCAGTGTGTCATCCAATTATAGCAATATGAGCCATGGGAGTGGGACGGGCAACCGCTGGCACCAGGGAGTAGTTGGTACTTTTATTCAGCAGGAAAGCCCCCGTCTCACTGATGATGCGAAACTGTCTGCTGCCACTGGAGGTTACTTTGAGCAGATTGACTCCTCCCCAGGTGGAGACATGGGAGCCAGACAGAGCTCCCTTGAGCAGATGTGGCAACCCACACCTAGCCCTCCTAAACCAACTGGCATCTTTCAGGCAAGTGCTAACAGTTCATTTGAACCAGTTCGCTCACATGGGGTAGGTGTGCGTCCTGCTGAAGTTGATATGGCTAAAATTGTAGCAGAGGGGGGTACAGATTCAGCACCAGGGAACCTGGAACAGCCACCAGATAATATGGAAAATATCTATGGACCTGGACTCCCCCTGCCTCCTGGGGCTGGAAGTCATGTACCACAGCTGACACACCCAGTGGTTCTCTCGCACTCTCGTCCTTCATCCCGGGCTTTTGGGGCAAGTCGACCCTGTGAGAGCCCTGCCACGACTCTGTGGGCGCAGAGCGATCCTACTAGCTTGGGCGCTAATATCCTTCTAGCCCCTGCTGCCCCTACAGTACTTGCTCCTTTACGTGAGCCCGTTGTTGATGTCATCCAACCTCCAGAGGATGGTCCTTTAGATCTCCAGCCCCCCTCGAGAGTCCAGCCATCCTCACAGCAGCACTCTGAAAATCTAGAGAACCCACCAAAGGTGAGTGACGCAGAGTCGGCAGACCTGCAAGGCAACATGGGATATGCATCTCTCCTGGTGGCTGACTCGCTTCAACAGCCCGTTTTGATTGCCCCGCCTGTGTCAAATTACAGCGTGATCCCCCCCACTACTCAAGCAGCCTCTCAAAGTAGCCTTAGGGAAACCACCCCACCTGTGAGGTCACTCTCTCAGGGCCAGGGTGCCAGTGCCCCCCAATCACCTTCGGTAGCCTCCAATGCAAACCCACTGTTTACCCCTGGTCCAATGAGCTTCGGGTTGACAGCCTCTAGCCAGGGTCCGCTCAATCTGACCAGAGACAACACGGAGGCGGCACCATCAGAACTCACAGCGCCGCCACAGTTTCAGCCAGTGCGCTCTCCTCCTTCAAGTGACAGCCACTCTGCGCCCCCAGTTAATCCACCAGCTTCTCTCATGACTGCTCCTGTCTCTAATCATCATAATCAGCCATCAAATTATGAACTGCTTGATTTTTCTATGCACCAATCACAAACCCAAAATCAGGCACCTGGCCACTCCTCCTCTCTGCAAGAGTCTCCACAGTCTAGTAATGGATTTTACCTACAGGTAACCAAAGATGCTCAGCAGGGGGTTAGAATGGAAGGGAATGCCCCGGTCCAGACCCCGGCCTCATCCACTGTCCCACAAGTTCTTCCAACACCCACCCAAGCAGCTGTTAACACAGAACCGCCATCAAGACAGCCTCCCAATACATCACATCCTTACGCTGCACCACAGGGACAGAGTAATGCTCCCCCCGTTCCAGTGAGTGGAGCACAACCTTATCATGGTCAGTATCCAGCTCCACCACAGGGACCCCTTGCAGGGGTTGCTCCTCCTCCTCCTGCTGCTGCTGCTCCTGCTGCTGTGTATCCCCCAGGGCCCCGTGGACCTGCACCTCCTGGGGCTGCTCAGCCCGCAACTGCAGAACCACCACCACGGCCACCCTCCTCTGCAGGCAGCCAGCAAGGCTATGGGCCCCCTCCTCCACATGTAGGACAAGTGTATGGTGGCTACTATGGTAATTATGGAGAATACCCAGATGGTAGAGCACCATATCCTGGCCAGTATCCACCGCCACCACCACCAGGAGATCCAAGAGCACAGCAATATTATCAAGTATGTGAATTGACCTCGATGCACTCTGTCTTGTGAATGTATTTATCTTTTACATTTTTGTGAGGATGTTCTACAGTTAGCTATTTCATTCTCTCAGGATGGCCAATACAGGAGCCGAGCAGATCCTTGGTATGGCAGGTATGATGGACAAGCTTACCGTGACCCAAACTACCAGTACAGAGAGCCTCAGCCAGAACGACCCAGCTCCAGGACGAGTCAGTACTCAGACAGACCATCATCCAGGTCAGTGAAACTGTTTCTCAATCTTTGAGTGGGTATGCTTTGTATTAAGCCACAGGGTTTTCATTTTAGTCACGTATTGGTTTCTGATGGGGATATTTTGAACTAATGATGAATGCCATCTCTTTTGATTTTTGTCTCCCAACAGACAAGGCTATTCTGATGATTACCACAGAGCAAACCGAAGTGCCTATCCTGATTATTATGCAGATTATTCCAAAAACTATGATTACAGAGGTATGAGTTGAAAACTAGGCGCTTACTCCAATGAGTCATTCCCTGAAGTTGCTCCAAAGTGAGTAATTGGTTTGTTTTTAATATGATTTTTCTTCTCCAAATTTCCTATGGGAAGGCTACAACTATGGGCAGTATGACCCTCGTTACAGAGGATACTATGATCAGTCCTACTGGGCAAATTATGACGAAAGCTTCAGAGGCAGAGACAACTACTACAATCAACAGGCGTATCCTGCCAGGTATGTAAATAAAACCACTATTCAAAGCATTACTCATTAAGCCTGTGATTGGAGCTGTGCAAGAAAATGCTATTGTTTTATCTTACTTGCAGTGTCTAAAACTTGATTTCATCATTGCCTGATGTCTGCCCCATCACAGATGCCTTTTATCTGAACACGTTATACTTCCCTCACAGGAAAGAAGGCTATGAAGACCAGTGGCAGTACTACCCCGGGTACGACCCCAGTTTTGATGATGATTACCACCGACGCGGAGAGGCGTACGGTGATGACTTTGACCGACGCAGTGTCCACAGCGAGCAGTCGGTGCACAGCGCGCACAGCTCTCACAGCCACCACAGCAGACGGAGCAGCTTCAGCTCACGGTCACAACAGGTAAAATAAAACCCCTCTTGTGTAGGTTTTATTACCAGGTCTTACTATTTGGCTGCACCACAACCAACGACTTTACAAACGGTCACTGTGCGGTTTGTTTTTGAGAATTGCTTCTGTTTGTCCTTCGTCCTGCAGAGCCAGGTGTACCAGAGCCAGCCTGACTTAGTGTCAGCAGTCTATGACACCACAGCCTCCACTCTGGCAGTGGACTACTCCTATGGACAGTATCCAAACCAGGCTGACGCCACACAGAACTACAGCCAGTACATGTATCCCTCTGAGTACACTGCAGACAGCACATGGATTGCCCCTGAGGAACGTAAGTGGGCACTTCTGTTTTACTGTTCACCTTTTTGAGTTTAGAAAAAAAGCCTGTCCTAACTGTGGCTTTTCCTATAGCGCCCCCTCGCCCCGCAACGCCAGAGAAGTTCGCAATACCCCATCGCTGTGCTCGCTTTGGACCAGGTGGTCACCTGGTTCAGGTTCTGCCCAATCTTCCTTCAGCTGGACAGCCTGCTCTCGTTGATATCCACAACCTGGAGGTATGCATTTAATTGGACAAATGGCAGCATCTGTACCGTAGTAGTGCAACAACCTGTTCAAGTGTATGTTGATTTTTTAAGCTGTGCGTTGCTAGAAATCTATCTTTCATTTTGCATAGCTCTGTAGTTGACCATTTTAGAGTCTCTAAAACGAGATTTCAAGTCCATTTGACTTTTGCAGACCATGCTGCAGGATACTCCGGATCAGGCAGAATTACGAGCCTTCCCTGGACCTCTTGTAAAGTAAGTGCATGTAGTTCTTTGCATGCATCACAAACACCACAGTCACATTTTAAAGGGACAGAATTAGTTTGACTCACCCTTTTATGGTGCTTTGTCCCTCAGGGAGGAGACCCACAAGGTGGACGTGATCAAGTTTGCCCAGAACAAAGCCCTGGAGTGTTCCCGTGACAACAACCTCCTGGACCGGGACTCTGCTCGCCTGCTCTGGGACTTCATTGTGCTGCTTTGTAGACAGAACGGGGTAAAACATAAGTGATCTGTTCTGTGAGCTGAACTGTGTTTGCGTGACAGCATGTTTTCATCATCACGTTCTTTCTCATTTGATCCTCAAGACTGTTGTGGGCACCGACATCTCTGACCTCTTGTTAAAAGAGCATCGATCTGTTTGGCTGCCGGGCAAGAGCCCGAATGAAGCCAACTTAATAGATTTTAACAATGAGCCACTTGCACGAGCCGAAGAGGAGCCAGGAGCCGGACCACTCTCCCTCCTGTCTGACACCTTCATGGTTGTCCCAGAAAACATTGGCAAGGAAACAGAACGTTTTCGGGAACTGCTTCTGTTTGGTCGCAAGAAGGTAAGACATACCCTTTTCAAATATATAATTATAATTTCAGTTTATCTCGTGAAATGTGACAAGTGTTGCTTTGTCTGTGGAATAGGATGCGCTTGAAGCCGCCATGAAGGGAGGTCTGTGGGGCCATGCTCTGCTGTTGGCCAGTAAGATGGACAACAGGACACATGCACGTGTCATGACGAGGTAAAGTGAGAGTGATGTAAAACATGGTGGGCGATAAAAGAACTAATGGTCAACAAAGATGAAATTTTGCTTTTGTTGTTTAGGTTTGCCAACAGTTTGCCCTTCAATGACCCGCTTCAGACAGTTTACCAGCTGATGTCTGGGAGGATGCCTGCATCAGCCACTGTAAGAACTGATGATACGTTCTCCACTAATTTTTCATTATTGTTCTCAATCATTTGTTTTTGCAATCTTTACTGAAATGTTGAGTTCATGTAGTGCTGTGGGGAGGAGAAGTGGGGTGACTGGCGCCCTCACCTGTCCATGGTGCTGTCTAACCTCACACATACCCTGGACCTGGATACCCGTACAATCACCACCATGGGTGACACTCTGGGTAGGTCTGCATACAAAATGCTGATTCTCACAAAAAAATATTCATTACCTCACATTCTGACTGCTCTCATTTTATGGGCTGCAGCTTCCAAAGGGCTGATCGATGCCGCACACTTCTGCTACATGATGGCCCAAGTCGACCTGGGAGTGTTTACAAAGAAAAGCGCCAAGATGGTTCTGATTGGCTCCAATCACAGGTTTGGGATTAACAGTGCAGATAAAATAGGCCTGTTTTATCATATGCCACACATTTATCTGTATCGCTGTCTCTTCTCTTCAGTTTGCCCTTTTACCCCTTTGCCACCATTGAAGCGATTCAGAGGACTGAGGCCTATGAGTATGCTCAGTCTCTTGGCTCGCATTCCTGCTCACTGCCCAATTTCCAAGTATGTTTTTTCCGCTTGCTGGTGACCATCACCTACAGACACATCTATGTAATGTGAAGCCTGTGCAGTAGAAGTGTGATTTGTGTCTCCATGCATAACTGTCCACCATGGTGATATCACAGAGAAATAACAGTTGTATTCTTTGCTGTCTTCCTTTCAGGTGTTTAAATTGATCTATGCATGCCGTTTGGCTGAGGCAGGCCTCAGTGCCCAGGCCTTCCACTACTGTGAAGTTATCTCCAAGACTGTCCTCATGCAGCCCTCCTTCTATTCACCTGTCCTCATCAGTCAGATCATACAGGTATGCAACCGCCATATATCTCCTCCATGCAGTCATCACAGACATGCATCAGTTTGTACAGTTTTCCCGACATTGTTTTTTTGTGGTTTGATGACAGCTGTCAGAAAAGCTGCGGCTGTTCGATCCCCAACTGAAGGAGAGGCCCGAGCAGGAGCTGTTCAATGAGCCCGAATGGCTGATTCAGCTCAGGCAGTTGGACGGACAGATCAGGGTGAGGACACTGACATGTCTAGTTACTCATACCAAGTCCAAAAGCACCTTTGAATTCAGTCAAGCAAAGGCTCATTGACAATATTGTCCTACATATGACTTTTGACGTTCAGTCACATCCAGTTAATGATTGCTTCATGATTTTGTTTTTAGACGGGGGTGATCACTTACACCGCAGACCGAACAAGTCCTACACAGTTTGACTCCAGCAGCCCATCTGACCTGGACCAGCCCAGTCCACATGAGCCCTACAGCATGCCACTGGAGGTGGATGGCCCCGCCACTGACAACCCATTAATGAGCTCATTACTGCCTGGGCCGCCTCCACAGGGAGTACAACTGATGCCTCCAGGTACATAGATGCATTTGTATGTTCCAACAACACTGTCGTCTCTTAACCTCAGTCAATTCAAATCAATCACATCTCATTTTTTCCTCCTTTTTTCCAGCTCCTACCTCCATCCTCCAAGAGGGGATGACCCCACCTCAACCGTTACCCTCCAGTGCTGTGCCAGAGTTCTATCCAGTGCCCCCTGGTGGACCTGGTCAAATGCAGATACCAGGCTACCCTCCACAGGACCCCGGCTTTGCCCCGCCCCCTTTCCAGCCTCAACCTGAGCACTCAGAGTTGTATCCACCTGCCCATCAGCAACAGTGTCCACCTGCTCCTCAAATGGGACAAATGTCACCTCACATGCCCCCTCACTTGCCGTATTCGCCCGCGCAGATGAACCCCTCGCTGCCCCAGATGCCTCAACATATGCCCCCGTCCGCTGGGTTTATGCCGCCTGTCGAGCAGTCTCACCAGCCCCCACCAGAGATGCAGGCTCCTCAGCCAATATCGTCCTCCCCACCCAGGAACTCCTTCACACCTCAGATGGACTTCTACGACCAAATGGCTCACATGGTCAGTTTCTGTTCCAGCTTTAGTTGCTGTTGTGTTGTTACTCAAATCTCATTGGAAATATTCACCACAACTGTCTCTCTTGGTACTGCAGGGTCCCGGGAGATCAAGGACAACTTCACAGTCTTCAATGCACATGGTACATTTGTTGGTTTTAGAACTTGTTTTCCCACCTGATGTAGAGTGGGTTGTTTTGCTATTATGCTCAGAAGGAAATCATGCAGGGGGACACAGCTAGTGAAATGTGTCATTCAAAATACCCTTGTATTTAGTTTGAGATATTCTTCCATGCTTACAGCTTTTCTTTCTTACCTGTGTTTTCTGGTCGACAGGCTCCTGGGCGTCGATCACGCACCACCTCTGAGTCGTCCACTCACTCTGTTGGAAGAGAGCGCAGCAACTCCTCCGTCAAGCAGACCTCTCCACCTCCACCTTCGATTCCTGAACAACCCAGCAGAGATGAGGCCAAGAAAGTGAAGACAGACTCCCAGAAAAAGGTTCAGATTCACTTCCAATCAATAATCAATAAGCTCGTAGTCTTCCAGAGCGTTCTGTGCAATATTTGACTCCTCCTCCTACACAGGGTGGCGGTGGTGGTGCAGGTGGGGGTGGAAGTGGCGGTGGTTTTCTGAAATGGTTCTTTGGGAAGGGCAAGAATGAGGCTCACTTACCAGATGATAAAAACCCATCAGTAAGTTTGTTCAGCTTGTTCTCACCAGTCTGTATATTTCGTATTTTAGCCGAGGTCCTGTTCATACATGTTCTTCATTGTCAGATCGTGTGGGATGAGCAGAAGCAGAGATGGGTCGACTTGAATGAGCCTGAAGAGGAGGTCTGCTATGGCTATTACACAGATACAGCACTGATATATTTTATGTTAACTGTCACTGAAACCTGATGTGTGACTCTTTAAATTTGTTAGAGTAAGCCTCCTCCACCACCACCCTCTGGCTTCCCCAAGATGGCTCCAATGCCCGGCCCTGGAGGGCCTGGGGGACCTGCAGGACCTCCGACGAGTGGTCCCCCTGTAAACATGTTCTCCAGGAGAGCAGGTAAGCTGATGTTACTGTGGCCCTTTGACTAAAATATACCACGTATGACATTATTTCTGACCCTCTGGTGTGTTTCTGTCCTCTCAGGCACTAAGAGCAGATATGTGGACGTTCTAAACCCTGGTAAAACAACGAAACCTGGAGGACTAGCTCCTGCTCCAGCAGACATCTTTGCTCCTCTGGCACCGATGGCCATGCCCGCTAACCTATTTGTGCCTAGTTCAGGTGAGAGTCTTAGTCAGTGAGTCTCCCAGTTAATTCATGAGCAAGATCACCTTGATGCAGCAAAAATAATAACTATGGATATATCAATCGAAGCGCCTGACGATCAACAACCTCTAGAGGGCAGTGAAGGAGGACACCAGGAGCAGAATTCACCAAACTCCAGTGCTGCTCCACAGGTAAACAGTTTCTAACAACCTATAACCCCCCGATAACCCCCCCCCCCTTTAAAAAAAAAAAAGATATTATGAGCAACTTTATCAAATTGTCACTATCCTTTTAAATGTAACACCTCTAAGTGTTTTGCTTATGTGTGTTTAGGCGTAGCTAAAGTTTGAACCTCTTCTCATTCACATTCTCTTCCTTTTGCACTTCAGATGTTCAACCCCACGTTGTTACCACCGGCCCCAGAGGGCGCTCCTGTGCCTGATGGCTCACAGTCTGGGGAGGTAAGAGAAGCTGCTGCTGTCATGTAACAGTCGCTGCCATAGTACCATCATGCCATCACTGAAACATAATGCTCATCACCTAACAGCCAATGCGTGCAGTTTGCTTAGTTATGAATGAACAGAAGTAAATGTGTAAAAGGTTGAATGAAGGAAGATGATAATGCGTGCATGAGTCTTCCCTGGTATCAATACAAAGTGCAAAGTCCAAAAAGTCTTATTCTGTCCATGTCTAACGCTGGTTGTTGGTTTTCTCTCCAAGTTCATTGAGGATTTTTTAATATGGGCTTGTGTTTTACTTTTCTACTGTTAATCTTCCTCCTGCTGTCTTTAGCTGTCACGTTCTAGCTCAATGAGCTCTTTATCACGCGAAGTGAGTCAGCATTTAAAACAGGTACCTCTAGCTGGGCCTCAAACGGTTCACTCTCACCTCCTCACCCTGCCTGCTCACAAACCCAGCTCATCACATCACTCACTAGTCCTGCGCTTCACTGTGTGAACCTGATGCTTTGCCACCAAAACAACTAACTGACCCAACCAAGATGTCATCCACCTGCTGTGTCCAGCGTCTCTAACCACTCTTTTTGTCTGTGTTGAAAATCCTAAACCTTGTTAATGGTCCTGAAAAAGTCTGCTCGACTTGTTTCTATGGTTTAAAATCACTATATTTCTTCTGTTCTATTACCACTGTTCACTCAATGTTACACAATTATCAGCAAAGTCTCATCTATATAAACAAACCATTCATTTCTACCGGGTTTTGTGACACGCTGGAGGCAGCTGCTGGACGAGTCCCCCTGACGCACATTGCTCCATTAACAGTCATTAAGCCTGCATGCTAACCAAAACACTGCCCAACAGTGGTTTGTAATGCTGCCTCACTGTGGATGTTCTCCATCATTTTGCTTCTGTTTTACAACACCTGAACATTCAGTGTCATTTGTAACCTCCCATCTGTGTGTGGCAGTAATAATGGTGAAACTACTCGCTAAGTGCTCTCTGTCTGTGACCTGCAGAGTAATCCTCCCCAGGTAGCTCCACCCGCAGGGGGCGTCACCTTTTACAACCCTGCACAGTTTGCACAGGTAAGGATGTAGAATAGAAAATAAGCATCAGTATGAATGAACCGGTATCCTGCCCTGTCTCATCGTTTTTTTACACTTTTGTTCTCAGCCAAGTGCAGCACCAGGAGGTGGAGTCCGCCCTGGCCGTTTAGGTGGCCAGCGCCAGTACCCAGTGATGAAGTAACATCACCATGAAGAGTGACCATACAAACAGACTTTGTTGGATGGAGTGAAAGCCTACCTGGAATTAAATGAAGCACATGGACTTACTGCTCTATGTCTGAAGGACCTTTCATTTCGCCCTCAGGAGAGCGTAGAGTGTCTCCATCTTTGTCACACCGCGCAACCACTCTGTCGTGTCCTTAGCTCAGTAATCGTCAGTGGAGTGTTTTCCAAGGCATCTCGTCTCCACGAAGGGCTTACTCATGCATCTAAACAGAAAACAGAAAGTTGTGTCTTGGGTTTTGATACGTTTAAAATTGTATCCTTGGGTGTTTTCACAAAACCTGTGTCCATGAAGGCATCGTTTGTGTTTTCCCTTGAATGCATCACACGCTGATCATCCCAGGTCCTGTGTTAGTTTGTGTCTCAAGTCCAAATGTCCATGTCTGTTTGGTTGATTGACGCATAGAGAGGACGTTTTTCTAAAATTTCATAGTCATATTGGACTCATATGCGCATCTACAGCCCCTCGGATTCCCTCCGTGTGCTGGATTGCGTGAGAAAGAATTGTGTCTGTCGTCTGCTGTGTCGTTTGCTTTGTCTCTGTCGCCCTCCAGTAAAGGACGGATTGTTGAAAGATTCAGGAAATAGACTCAAACCTGCTTTGGAACCTGAGAGTTGGAGGACATGTGCAGTGTTTGGATGCTGCTCCTTTCAGATATTTATTTAAATTCTCTCCTGTCCAATAGCAACTCCTCTCTTTTAATAATACGTCAGCGGTTTTTGTCCAAGTCAGGCTTCAGTTGTGAGTATTCATGGTCTTCATCAAAGGAGGAATCTGGATTAAAACTGCATTTTAACTATCTCTAAATAATAAATCTATCCAAATATTTGTATATCAGATTGATTGTATTTATGAGCTGTAGGCAAGAAGGTGTGTGTGAGTGTGTGTGTGTTGAAAGCAACTAATTTTGTTCCAAATAGCTTTGACAAAATGCATTTATTGATCAACCGGAGATGACATGGATTCATATACTGATCGTTTGTATCGGCCGCTTCTGCAGACAGACAAATAAATCTTTATCTAAATTGTGTATCGAGAGCTAATTGCACTCTGAAGACTTTCTGTGTCATTTTGATTTACAGACATGTTTTTTTTCCTTTTCAACTCAAATCATTTGTCCTCTCAAGTATTTTCTATTTGATTTTCTTTTTTGTAGAAATCCACATATGATTTTCAAATTGTCCCCTCTTGTTTCAGAGTTCCTCATGTGAAATTCTTGATGAAACCATAAATAGAGTAAGATGAAAAAAAATGGTAATAAAGGTATTTTTGTGCTTGGCATCACCATGAAACAACTGTGTGCTTGTTTCATAACTGTTTTTAAGATGAAAATATGCATTGAATTGAATATTGCAAATATTAGTGTCTGAGAAAAACGTAATCAGTTGGGAGTCAACACAGTAGAGGTACCTTGTGTACAGATCCTGTTGTTAAATTATCACCACTGATATTTCAGAAAATTACTGACAGGAGCATCAAGAAATTACAGGTGTTTTATGTAATTTTGAGGTTAAATAATGTGTCATTTCTCTGGTTCCAAAAAAGAGTTTATTGAGGCTTGCAATGGAGGTTACAGTGTTACAGGTTTCTAGTTATGTTTGTTTATGTGTTGAGAATCTTTTTGGAGAAGCCAGATGGCTGTTCGCAGTCAGTGATGACTTGAGTTTCCATGACTTGGTACAAAGGAACATGCCTTTGAATGAAAGAGAGCAGGTCTGTTCTCATACCTTGGTTATCCTGCTCCAGCTGCACAGCTCTAAGGGCTTTCTCCAAAGCAGCAGTCAGCATGGCCTCATCCTGCAGCATCTGACCACCTGGCAGCTCCAGCAACAAACCTGCAACACACATGCTGGCGTAGGAGTTGTTGCTTTTAAGTGCTGTATAGATTTTTCTTTGGCAGGTAAAGAAAGCTCAGTTCGCCTGTGAGCCATTTACAGTCAGTATTAGCTCACGTGATGTCCTTTATTGACATGACCCACAATGTTTGTGTGTGACAATGTCATACTCTCTGCATTTCAAATGCAAGTGTAGATGAAGAGTCTGCTGAGATTACGGAAAATATATACTCTCTACTGAATGAGATTCCTTTGAATTTTTCTGTGACACTTCATTGGAACATCAAAGGAATTTTGTATTATGTCTCTTCTGAATGAGATTGGCTTGAATTCAGAAGCGACGCATATAAAGATCAAAGGACATTTCCCAATGGCAAATTAATTGCCAGGATTTTGATGTTCGGAGGCAAGATCTCATGCCACACCCCCAATCAAAGACATACAATCGAAAGCCTTCAGGTAACTCAAATATAGACAAGGGGTGAAGTCCATCAAAGAGCTTTTAATTTGCCACTCTTGTTCTCCCCCCAGCTTCGCCTGACTCCAGTCTTCAGTGACATTTATATGAGAGACCTTGGTCCTTGGACCTGTCAGCTCTGCAGGCATGCAGCCCCCTCCGAGGAATGGACCTCCGGGAGCCACTGGCCCACCTCCGTCGGGGCCCAATAAGTTCCGCAGGACCAGACCTCTCAAGCATCCAACAGCAGCAGCCACTGCTGCAATGGCACCTGCAGCCATGCCCATGACAGACCCTTTTGCGTTCGTCAGAGCTCCACCTCCTATGGCTGCAGGTGGTCTCCCTTCAATACCGAGCAGTAACCCTCCACTCATGCAAGCCCCACTTAACGCCATGTACTTTCAAGCTAGTGGAGGTCTCCCTCCACAACCACAGAGAGAGGATGCCTCGGCTGTGCCATCTTACCACCCTCACAATGCAGCATCACCTGGTGTTTACCCAGTTCCAGGTCCTCCTGGATATGCATCGCCCCATACAGAACATGGATATTGCAATTCAAGAGGACCAACCCCATCTACAGCGACACAGCCACCGCCTGCATCCTGCGTCCCAACTCCTCATCACACATACCCTCAAGAGTCTGGTACACTACATATGTTCTTCAAAGAAAATGATGTGGAAAATGAGGAGACCCTGGCTGGAGATGGAGATAAGGGAGTGAATGGTATTCAGCAGGAAAGCCCCCGTCTCACTGATAATGCTAAACTGTCTGCTGCCACTGGAGGTTACTTTGAGCAGACTGACTCCTCTCCAGGTGGAGACATGGGAGCCAGACAGAGCTCCCTGGAGCAGATGTTGCAGCACACACCTAGCCCTCCTAAACCAACTGGCATGTTTCAGGCAAGTGCTAACAGTTCATTTGAACCAGTTCGCTCACATGGGGTAGGTGTGCGTCCTGGATTTGATATAGTTACAATGGTAGCAGAGGGGGAAGCATCAGGGAACCTGGAACAACTACCAAATTATATGGAAAATATCTATGGACCTGGACCCCCCCTGCCTCCTGGGGCTGGAAGTCATGTACCACAGCTGACACACCCAGTGGTTCTCTCGCACTCTTGTCCTTCATCCCGGGCTTTTGGGGCAAGTCGACCCTGTGAGAGCCCTGCCACGACTCTGTGGGCGCAGAGCGATCCTACTAGCTTGGGCGCTAATATCCTTCTAGCCCCTGCGGCCCCTACAGTACTTGCTCCTTCACTTGAGCCCATTGCTGATGTCATCCAACCTCCAGAGGATGGTCTCCAGCCCCCCTCGAGAGTCCAGCCATCCCCACAGCAGCACTTTGAAAATCTAGAGAACCCACCAAAGGAGAGGGACGCAGAGTCAGTAGACTATCAAGGCAACATGGGATATCTGTCAAGTGACAGCCACTCTGCTCTCCCAGTGAATCAACCAGCTTCTCTCATGACTGCTCCTGTCTCTAATCATCATAACCAGCCATCAAATTATGAACTGCTTGATTTTTCTATGCACCAATCACAAACCCAAAATCAGGCACCTGGCCACTCCTCCTCTCTGCACGAGTCTCCACAGTCTAGTCATGGATTTTACCTACAGGTAACCAAAGATGCTCAGCAGGGGGTTAGAATGGAAAGGAATGCCCCTGTCCAAACCCCAGCCTCATCAACTACCCCACAAGTACTGCCAACACCCACCCAAGCAGCCGTTAACACAGAACCAGAACTAAGAGAGCCTCCCAATACATCAGATCCTTATGCTGCACTACTGGCACAGAGTTATGCTTCCTATATTCCGGTGAGTGGAGCACAACCCTCTCATGGCCAGTACCCACCTCCATATCCAGGACACGTGTATGACGGCTACTATGGTAACTAGGGTGAATACCCAGATGGCAGAGGACCATTTCCTGGCAGGTATCCACCACCACCACCACCTGGAGATCCAAGAGCACATCAATACTATCACGTATGTGAAATGACCTCCATCGAATCTTACTTGTGAATGTATCAATCTCTTATATTTTTTTGTTACACAATTCTGCGTTGTACTATTTCATTCTCCCAGGATGATCCATACAGAGGCCGAGCAGATCCTTGGTATGGCAGGTATGATGGACAAGCTTACCGTGACCCAAACTACCAGTACAGAGAGCCTCAGCCAGAACGCCCCAGCTCCAGGACGAGTCAGCAGTCAGACAGACCATCGTCCAGGTCAGTGAAGCTGCATATCCTACAGTGGACCTGCTGTGTATTGAGTCACATATTGGTTTGTGTAAAATCTTTTAAACTAAAGGTGAATCTCATCTCTTTTGATTTCTCCCACAGACAAGGCCATTTCTTTGATTACCACAGAGCAAACCAAAGTGCCTATGCAGGCCATTATGCAGATTCCAGCAACTATGATTCCAGAGGTATGAGTTGAAAACTAGTCACGTACTCCGATGAGCTATTCCCTGATGTTGTTGCAAAGGTTTTTTTTAATATGATTTTTCTCCCTCTCCAAATATTCCATGGGAAGGCCACAACTATGGACAGTATGACCCTCGCTACAAAGGATATTATGATCAGTCCTACTTGGCAAATTATGATGACAGCTACAGAGGCAGAGACAACTACTATAATCAGCACACATATTCTTCCAGGTACATAAATAAGACCACTATTCAAAGTATTGCTCTCTATGGCATTAAGCTATGCATGTGTGACTACATCCCATATATTATCTCTGTCTCAAACTTGATTGTATGATTTTGTGTCTGTCCCATCACAGATACCTTTTATCTGATTATAAATTATACTTCCCTCACAGGAAAGAAGGCTATGAAGACCATCAGCGGTACTACCACGATTACGACCCCAACTTAGACGATGATTACCACCAGCGCAGAAATGTGTCTGGTGATGACTTTGGCCGGTGCAGTGTCCACAGTGAGCAGTCGGTGCACAGCGTGCACAGCTCTCACAGCCACCACAGCAGACGGAGCAGCTTCAGCCAGGTGTACCAGAGCCAGCGTGACTTAGTGTCAGCAGTCTATGACACCACAGCCTCCACTCTGGAGGTGGACTGCTCCTTTGGTCAGTATCCAAACCAGGCTGATGCCACACAGAACTACAGCCAGTACATGTATCCCTCTGAGTACACCGCAGACAGCACATGGATTGCCCCTGAGGAACGTAAGTGGGCACCTTTGTTTCACGACTGTTCACCTTTTTGAGTTTAGAAAATTCATAGTTTTACCTGTTGCTTTTCCTGTAGCGCCTCCTCGTCCCGCGACGCCAGAGAAGTTCACAATACCCCATCGCTGTGCTCGCTTTGGACCAGGTGGTCACCTGGTTCAGGTTCTGCCCAATCTCCCTTCAGCTGGACAGCCTGCTCTCGTTGATATCCACAACCTGGAGGTACACATTTTAATGATCACATCGCAGTGTCTTTACTGACAAGCAGTTGATGCCATACGTTGCTAGACATCTACAGTATACATATCTTTCACTTTGCATTTTACTTTGTACATGTATGTGTACTTACTTTTGTACATGTATTTGACAACTTTAGAATCCCTAAAAAGTTGTATGTCAATCCCTTTGACTTTTGCAGATCATGCTGCAAAATATTCTGGATCAGGTAGAGTTACGAGCCTTCCCTGGACCTCTTGTGAAGTAAGTGCACCTCATTCGCATGCATTACAAACACGACAGACATATTCTGAGGGTTAAAGCTGGCAGCTATGGCAGATTGGTTTGAACTAACCTGTCCAGTCCATCTAACCTTTGGTGCTTTGTCCATCAGGGAGGAGACCCACAAGGTGGATGTGATTAAGTTTGCCCAGAACAAAGCCCAGGAGTGTTCCCGTGACAACAACCTCTTGGACAGGGACTCTGCTCGCCTGCTCTGGGACTTCATTGTGCTGCTTTGTAGACAGAACGGGGTAAGACATAAAGTTTTATCCGTTCTGTGAGCAGAACCGCTTTTGCATTACACATCATTTTTTCATGGTCATATTCCTTCTCATTTAATCTTTAAGACTGTTGTGGGCACCGACATCGCTGACCTCTTGTTGAAAGAACATCAATCTGTTTGGCTGCCGGGCAAGAGCCCGAATGAAGCCAACTTAATAGATTTTAAACATGAGCCACTTGCACGAGCCGAAGAGGAGCCAGGAGCCGGACCACTCACCCTCCTTTCTGACACCTACATGGTTGTCCCAGAAAACAATGGCAAACGTTTTAGGGAACTGCTTCTGTTTGGTCGCAAGAAGGTAAGACATACTCTTTTCAAATGTATATATTATGTCATTTTTATCTAGTGAAATGGGACACATTCAGCTCTGTCTGTGGAATAGGATGCGCTTGAAGCCGCCATGAGGGGAGGTCTGTGGGGCCATGCTCTGCTGTTGGCCAGTGAGATGGACAACCGGACACATGCACAGGTCAAGATGAGGTAAAGTCAGTGTGATGTCATTTTCGCCTCGACAGATTCTTAGTCACAGATAGTGACAGTTCTCAGAAATGCAGAGACAAATTGGAGTTACTGATTGGAGCATACTCCAATTTGTCAGCATTATGCAGAATGATGTATGCATTCTACATAACTGATGGTCAACAATGATAAGATATTTAATCTGTTTGCTTTTGTTGTTTAGGTTTGCCAACAGTTTGCCCTTCGATGACCCGCTTCAGACAGTTTACCAGCTGATGTCTGGGAGGATGCCTGCATCAGCCACTGTAAGACATTATTGGTCTGTTATATTTACTTTTAAAGAAAAACTTTAATGACAACTTAAATGTTGATTTCATATAGTGTTGTGGGGAGAAGAAGTTGGGTGACTGGCGCCCTCACCTTTCCATGGTGCTGTCTAACCTCACACATACCCTGGACCTGGATACCCGTACAATCACCACCATGGGTGACACTCTGGGTAGGTCTGCATACAAAATACTGATTCTCACAAAAAAAGATTCATTACCTCACATTCTGACTGCTCTCATTTTATGGGCTGCAGCTTCCAAAGGGCTGATCGATGCCGCACACTTCTGCTACATGATGGCCCAAGTCGACCTGGGAGTGTTTACAAAGAAAAGCGCCAAGATGGTTCTGATCGGCTCCAATCACAGGTTCGGGAGTAACAGTGCACACTGATAAAATGGCTGTTTTTTAGAATAGACCACACATTTACCTGTATGTCTCTCTTCACCCTTCAGTTTGCCCTTTTACCAATTTGCTACCAGCAAAGTGATTCAAAGGACTGAGGCCTATGAGTATGCTCAGTCTCTTGGCTCACTGCCCAATTTTCAGGTATGTTTTTTCCTCTTGCTGATTAATGAACCGTCATCTATAGCTACCAATGTAATTGATTGCACCACTGACTTTGTTTTGAATCAGCCTATGAAGAAGAAGTGGTCTGATGCTTGACTCTTTCCACCATTGTCCTAGGTGTTCAAGTTGATCTATGCATGCCGTTTGGCTGAGGCAGGCCTCAGTTCCCAGGCGTTCCACTACTGTGAAGTTATCGCCAAGACTGTCCTCATGCAGCCCTCCCTCTTTTCTCCTGTCCTCATCAGTCAGATCATACAGGTATTGACCACCAGGTATCTCATAGATGCATAGACATGCATCAGTTTGTACATTCTTCCTTACATTGTTTTTTTGTGGTTTGTTGACAGCTGTCGGAAAAGCTGCAGCTCTTCGATCCCCAATTGAGGGAGAGGCCCGAGCAGGAGCTGTTCAATGAGCCTGAATGGCTGATTCAGCTCAGACAGCTGGACGGACAGATCAGGGTGAGGACACTGACATGTCTATGTACTCATATCATGCTCAGTTATATGATTGTTTTGTTTTTAGACGGGGGTGATCACTTACACCGCAGACCGAAGAAGTCCTACACAGTTTGACTCCAGCAGCCCATCTGACCTGGACCAGCCCAGTCCACATGAGCCCTACAGCATGCCACTGGAGGTGGATGGCCCCGCCCCTGACAACCCATTAATGAGCTCTTTACTGCCTGGGCCGCCTCCACAGGGAGTACAACTGATGCCTCCAGGTGTGTAAATGCATTTGTATGTTCGCACAACACTGTTGTCTCTTAACCTCCTGACTATCAGCCGATTTAAAAAAGAATCACATCTAATTTTTCCACCTTTTCACCAGCTCCTACCCCACCTCAGCCTTTACCCTCCGGTGATGTGCCCCAGTTCTATCCAGTGCCCCCTGGTGGACCACCTGGTCAGATGCAAATACCAGGATACCCTCCACAGGACCATGGCTTTGGCCCCGCCCCCTTCCAGCCTCAACCTGAACACTCAGATCTATATCCACCAGCCCATCAGCCACATTGTCCACCAGCTCATGAAATGGGGCAAATGTCTGCTCACATGCCCCCTCAATTGCCGTATTCGCCTGTGCAGATGAACCCCTTGCTGCCCCAGATGCCGCAGAACATGCCCTCTTCCTCTGGGTTTATTCCTCAGCTAATATCGTCCTCCCCACCCAGGAACTCCTGCACACCTCAGATGGACTTCTCTGACCAAATGGCTCACATGGTGGGTTTCAGTATGCGGCTCGTTACAAGCATATGTTGCAAAGTAAGAATCGTTTCCAGTTAATGATTTGAGAAGATGGAATACATATAACCTATTTGTGTTACGTGTAGAACAGAAACCAAAAAGAAAATATGATATTCTTTTATGCTTACATTCTCTTGTCCGTGTTTCCTGGTTGACAGGCTCCAGGGTGGCGCTCACGCTCCCCCTCCGAGTCGTCCACTGACTCTCCACCTCCAGTTCCTGAACAGCCCAGCAGAGAGGAGGACAACAAAGTAAAGACAGAGGTTCAGATTAATTTCCAATCAATAATCAATAAACCCATGGTGTTTCAGAGTGGAATATTTCATTTCTCCTCCTACACAGAGTGGTGGTGGTTTTCTGAAATGGTTCTTTGGGAAGGGCAAGAATTAGGTTCACTTACCAGATGATAAAAACCCATCTGTAAGTTACAGCTTGTTCACATCAGTCTGTATATTTCATGTTTTGACCAAGGTCCTGTTCATATATGTTTCTCCCATGTTGCTCAGCAGTTACTGAAGAGAGCATGTTGTTCTTCATTGTCAGATCGTGTGGGATGAGCGGAAGCAGAGATGGGTCGACTTGAATGAGCCTGAAGAGGAGGTCTGCTATGGCTATTATACAGATACAGCACTGATATGTTTTTTTACATTAACTGTCACTGAAACCTGATGTGTGACTCTTTAAATTTGTTAGAGTAAGCCTCCTCCACCACCGCCTTCTGGCTTCCTAAAAATGGCTCCACTGCCCGGCCCTGGAGGGCCTGGGGTACCTGCAGGACCTCCGACTAGTGGTCCCCCTGTAAACATGTTCTCCAGGAGAGCAGGTAAGCTGATGTTACTGTGGCCCTTTGATTAAAATATACCATGTATGACTCTATTTCTGACCCTCTGGTGTGTTTCTGTCCTCTCAGGCACTAAGAGCAGATATGTGGACGTTCTAAACCCTGGTAAAACGACGAAACCTGGAGGACTAGCTCCTAATCCAGCACACATCTTTGCTCCTCTGGCACCGATGGCCATGCCCGTTAACCTATTTGTGCCTGGCTCAGGGGAGAGTCATAATCTAAATGAGTACATTAATTTATATGGACATTTAAAACAAGATGCTTGACTTGATGTGTGTCGATTGATATGCACAAGATGAACCTGATGCAGCAGATAAAGTGAAAAAAATCTATTTCTTTTGTAGCTCCTGATCAACAACATCTAGAGGGCAGAGAAGAAGAACAGCAGGAGCTGAATTCACCAAACTCCAGGGTTAGATAACAACACAGATAAACAGCTTCTAGCAACCTACAAACTCTTTATTGTATTTTTTTTTCAAAATATTCAGAAAAGTGTCCGACCCCCACGTCTTTCTCCTTGGTTTGAGACAAGTGTGGAGCCATGTTTAATCACAAAATAAAAGAAAGCAAATATCAGTATGAACCAGTGTCTTGCCCCTTCTCAGTTCTGTTTTCACTTATTTGTTCTTAGCCAAGTGCAGCACCAGGAGGTGGAGTCCGCCCCCTGGGCCTTTAGGTGACCAGTGCCTGTACCCAGTGATGAAGTAACATCACTGAGAAGAGAGATCATATAAACAGATTTTGCTGGATGAAGTGAAAGCCTACCTGGAATTAAATGAAGCACAGGGATGTACTGCTCTCTGTCTGAAGGACCTTTCATTTCACCCTCAGGAGAGCGTAGAGTGTCTCCATCTTTGTCACACAGCTTGACCAAGACCTCCATCTATGACGGCTTTAATCCTGCAACCACATAGAAAACAGAAAATTGAGTCTTGGATTATGTTGATCATCCCAGGTCCTGTTGTAATTTGTGTCATAAATTCAAATGTCCACATTGAGCGTGATGTATAGAAGGATTCATTTTATATTGGAAACATAACTGCATCTGGAGCTCCTCATATTTACCTTTGTGTGCTGCAGAACAAAACCAAATGGCAATAAAGATATATATTGAACCGACAAACCCAGAATTTTGCTTTGTATGAAGAAATACTCAGAACGCTGCATGACAAATACAGATTTATTTTTACAAAGTTTTGTACAAATGTTTTGAAGTTCCAATATTAATGCAATTTCAGTAAAGGTGTCATCATTAGAGTGTTTTGGCATCATGCTAACATTTGCTAAAAACATTTGAATTAGCTGAGGCAGAGGGAAATTACATTAGCTCTGTTATTTGCTCCTAAAACAGACATGGTCAAACTAGCATAAAGTTAAACATTGTATGATCATCATCTTTAACAGGATTAGTAGACACTTTGTGCAGGTGTCTCAAGAGGATGCTGAGCATTTATCCTCTGGAGAACATGATTATCTTCATTGAGAGCAGACACTTAAGTACGTGACAAAACCCAAACGTTATCATCTCTAACAGGACTTCTGGTAAAGATAAGCACACTATCTTATTACCACACATGTAACTCCTCTCATTCAGCAAACAAGTGACAGTGTATCTCCTTGACAGAAAAAGATTGATAAATTGATTGTATTTCCATTTGATCATTTTGTGGCACTTCTGATGAGTCTTTTTTTACCCAAGAATGAAAATCATGAATAAGCAAAAAGAGCATCTGTATTCGAAGATCAGCTTCATTATGAGCTGGACAGAGTATGAATTCAAAATTGGTCCAGTCAAAACGCAACTCTCCACAACCCACTCCCTGATCACTATAAAAGAACTGGATACGTGATAGTTCATTCAAGTCATTATTCTATTTTCATTTATAAACAAACCTTGATAAGTAAAATATAAAGGTTTAATGTCCAGTGTCCAGAGCTGCTTGTGCTTTCTTAACAGCAGCCTCCAGCATCATGTGATCACTGAGCAGCTGCTGGAGAGCAGCTGAATCCATCTCCAGGAGCATCCCTACAAACACACATATCAATGCAACATTAACAATGTTGTTGCTTATGGAGGATGTACTCAAAGTGCCTATACAGAAGGACAATGTAAAATGTCATCTACTATCATCTATTAACATCTTTACAGGTTAAGTCAATGAAAGCACACCTGTAATATCATTTGCATGAGGAGGATCCATCTCCTCCACAAGTGAGAAAAGCTTCTCTCCCAGTTTCTCTGTGTCGTCAGCATCTGATGAGTCGCTGATATCCGTGTCATTTGTTCTGAAGAGGAGCAGCGGGAACACTATTAAAGATTCATTTACTAATATTTAGGGTTTCATTTTGTAGATTTTTAATTCATGTGTTGGCTGAGAATGTGAGAAAAAATACTTTCACATAGAATGTGTGACTTTGCTTTTGCTCATGAAAACCAACAGGTGACATACCCATTTAGTGTCTCCAGAGCTATGTTAACCTGCTCCTCCAGAAGTTTGGGATCTGACAGAAGGTTTAAAACAGCCTCTTTGTGCTGCTCCAGAAGCATTCCTGAAGCAGAACAAGGAACAGTACTCATTAATTAATTAGCACGGGATTATAAGATAATAAAAAGGACAGCAATGCAAACATTAGTGTAAGAAATTGTCTACAAAATATCAGATTACATATTTTATCCATAACATTCAGTGTGCACTGAGTCAGAGGATGTGCTTCCCACCTGTGATTTTCTGCGAGTGTCCTGTGTTGTAAACATCCACCAGCTCAAACAGCTGCTCCCCAAGAGAATCAGAGGACACAGACATGGTGTCCTCGTCCTTACGCGTTGCCCTGTTGACGAGAGGGAACAATGTATAATCGTCAGTTTTACAAAAACTTACCAACAGCATGTATTTACTGCTTCCTTTTCCTTATGGATAATACATGAACACAATATACATCCTTATGCAATCACTATGTGTAGTGAAAAGTGTATGTTATGTCAACTACAATATCAATTTCTTAATAAATATTGCCTATTTCAGACTTTCATGTGAGGATCCACATACTGACGCCTGCCTGTTCATTGTGATTGACAAAGGATATCATGTCTAACCACATCCTGCATGTTCTCATACCTTGGCTGATCCTGCTCCAGCTGCAGGGCTCTGAGGGCTTTCTCCAAAGCAGAAGTAAGCATGGCCTCATCCTGCAGCATCTGACCCAGGACAGTTCCTGGCAGCTCCAGCAACATACCTGCAACGCACAAGCAGGCTTAGGGGTTGTTGCTTTAAAGTGTTATTTACATTAACAATGCAGGCTAATAAAGCTTAGCTCACCTGTGAGTTTCCCAGCAGTCTCTTTGTGTTTGGGGTAAATCAGAGAGAACAGCTCCTCACCAAGTGTCTCCAGATCTTCTTCCTCTTCCATCGCATTTCAATTTCACATTTGTCTTTAAAATAAATTGTTTTCGCACTTTGTGGCGTTCACATCTTCAAATTACATCAACATTCTAACACAAAATCGACGCATCGAACAAAGCATATTAAATAAATTACCCCTTTACTTTCTTGGACGTGTATCCGAAATAAAATAAGACCGAAATCCTCGGTTTTACGCGTTTAAACGGCAGGTGTTTTGTATCTGTAGGGGTTTGACACCTCCTGTAAACACCAGGCGCATAGTAATGACGTCAGGCTTCTAATCAGAGCTGCAAGAATATATCCTTCCGCCTATGTCTGGGATTAACTAGTTCTACGTGGCATTACCCCAAATCAGTCAAATAAATCAGCACGACACGTTCAACAAGAAACATATAAATGTATTTGAGTAAAACACTATATTTTTGAATCTGTAAAAAACAAGAGTTTTCGTTTGTATACTTTATAAAAGGTGGCCGGAGGCGCGCACGGATCTAACACACAGCTTCCGTAAAGCGGTTTCCGCTCTCTCTGGTCCTTTTCCTCCGCTAAAAGGTAACGTGGTCACATCAGCTACTAATAGCCGATCTTTAAAGTTGATTTCGCGCATTTGATCAGCGTTTTTTGCTCTGATTTCAGCCGAGATATGATTCAATCATATATAATAAGTTAGGTTTTTACGGCTTTGCCCGTGTGAATTGCATAAATGACTATCTAATGAAATCAACACGTCGCCCCGGCTAGGCCTCATCGTGCTGAGCTGTTTAAGCTAACGCTGCCAAACCACTTAGCTCTAAACAGCTCGGAACCACATACTTAACGTTCTAATCTATTACATTTGTCTATCGTGTGCTCGACAATCTCAGCAATTACCTTCCGCTCACGCGCGGTTGGTGTGACAGCAGATGTACTGCTAGGCTAACACGCTAGCGGCTAACTGCCATGGTGATAGTGGTGTTCTTTCTGAAACTGTCAAGTGTGACTTGACCAACGCATGCTCCTGTATTTGCCCAGGTTCACCATGTCGGCCCATTTGCAGTGGATGGTCATCAGGAACTGCTCCAGCTTCCTCCTCAAGAGGAACGGACAGACCTACAGCACCGTGAGTGATCTGTCCTACGATTTCCCTGAACGGTTCACTGTGGTAAATAAGTTGTCTAACTCGATCTGCAAACCCTTGAGGTCCTGTCAATTATCTAAAGTACATGATGGTGTAAGTCTGAATGAAGTGTAGTAGAGATGTTTTAAGTTACAGACACAGCTGCTCTGATTAGGTTCTGCTAACCACACATTTGTCACATGATCTTAATTGCGTTGATTTAATAGTTTTAACAACTCCAGGGAATTAAGAATGTCAGGGATATAGGGCAAGTCTGGGTTTGATGATTAAACAATAGATTGTAGATGTAACCTCTAGCTAGTCGCATACTGATGTGAAGGCAAATCTGATTTTGTTGTAACTTTATGCAGGAGCCGAACAACCTGAAGTCCAGGAACTCCTTCCGCTTCAATGGTTTGGTGCACAAGAAGACGGTCGGCGTGCAGCCAGCAGCCGATGGCAAAGGTGTTGTGGTCGTGCTCAAGAAACGCAGAGGTAAATTCTTGTTTGGTGTGACTGGAGAGATGGCATGGCCAAAATGATTCTCCGATCTCATTTGAATATTCTCGTTTTTGTTACACAGGCCAGCACAAACCTGCCGGTTCTTACGAGAAGATCACCATCAACAAGAACTCCCGTGCCACCCTCAACAGCCTGAGGCACATTATTCGCAAGAATAACTACAGGAAGGACCTGCGCATGGTGAGCTTTTAATAGTTTATGGGCAAATTGGCAAATTTAGTCGCAGCACTGGTTTACGCCGTCACTGTGTGAAAGACTTTCAACTACTAATTTTGACTTCTGATTGATTTCCTCAGGCTGCCCTGCGTCGTGCCAGTGCCATTCTGAAGAGCCAGAAGCCTGTTGTGGTCAAAAAGAAGCGCACCAGAGCCGCCAAGACCGCATAAAATAATACACTTGCTGAATAAATAAACAGTTTTTTGTTTGGAAGAAAACATCTCACTGCCTTGCCTTATGTCCATTTCAAGTCCATACAAGTGTATGTGTATATTATTCCTTAGTATTTGCTCCAAGGGTCATGCATTGTATTCACACTTTCAAGAGCATGAGAAACATCCCAGTGCAACTTAAACATTAAATCCTTATTGAAGCTCTAACTTGAATTCATTAGTTTAAATGTAAGATCTCAATTAGTAAAACTGCATTTTTATAAGTCAAAACCTTTTAAGACACAGGAAGTAAAAGGTGAATTTATATTTCCAAATCTCAGCAATTGGCCATTAATCATGGTAACCAAAGTAAGTGTCCCTTGCATATAATGTTGGTTAATGATATACTGTAAACATTGTCATATAGAGTAGCATTAATGATTTGAGAATTAACAAGCCTTAATAATCAAACAAGATTGCACTAATATCTTGACACCATTGCTGTATTTGAATATCATAATAAATAAGACGACAGATATCTCGAACCAGTTAAAGTAAGTTAGGTACCAATTTATCATAATAGTCTTACTTAAAATTGACCTGTTATGGGTATAACTATTCAAATAACCCTTTGCTAAATAATTGTATCATCAAATTGACTACATTAAACCGGATGTGCTTATTAACCCGGACTTATACATGGCTCCTCTCCTGACCAACAACAACAATTAGCAACAATGTGAGGACAACATACTCTGCAAGATATATTACTTTATGTAGGAGTGCTTAACATTATTCTAGAAAGGGTAAGAACTTACCTGTCATGACGTCGTCACTCCAAAACATCCGGTTCACGGCAACGAGAAGAAAATGAGAAAAGTAAACAGAGAAACGTACTATTGATCCTTCACACGGCGGCCATTTTGACCGGAACTTGCAGGTTAACGCAGGTGTTAGAAACGATGTTAATTAAAGCCCTGTAACAGAAGATTAATCAGCGTCATCAATTACAGCCGTGTTTACTTGGTAATTTAGTTCAAAATGGCTGCCGTTAACAAACGTATCACAATTACAGCAATGAAATTACATGCAGTATTATATATACATTTACATATAAACAGTGAGTGAAGGTAATGAGACTGTACACATTCAATTGCAAACAGTATAAAATGCTGATTATACTTCCGTTTATTTTGTTAAATGTTGTTTTCACAAGTTTTGATTGCATTGTTATTTTATACAAAAAATAAATTAAAAAAGACTGACATCCCTTGCACCCTTACACAGGGGTGGCCCCGCCCCTTCCTGCTATTAAAAATAACTACATTTTACTATCACTGCACTTGAATTGATCTACTTTTTACTTTTACTTAAGAATACTTTTGAATTGGTTCATTTAATGTTACATAACTCCATGAAAATAAATAGGATTTATTCAGCAGAACCCAATGTCCTACAGGGAATGGGATGATAAAACATAATTGAACATTTTAAGGTGATATTATACAATATATTATTAGATGATAACTTGTATCACAACTCAAGGTTGCCATGTGTTCTCATCTCATTGTTTGAAAGGGAAGGATGAGGGGTACTGAGCTGTAATATGCAGCTTTGATGACACCTTATCCTTCTGACTGTACTTTATAGTGTAAGATATTTTCCTTTACACCGGACCAGACTGAATGAAGCATGTGAAGGCCTCTCTCCGTGGCCACTGTGCCCAGCGGTGTGGAAACATCGGATAGATTTTAAAGTGCAGCCCACTGGCAGCTTTCCACTGCAGGCTTTGGACAGAAAGAACAAAACACTGTCGCCTCCCCTTCTGTTTATAATCTGATAAAAGTCCCCTGCATCACGGCTCTGTTTTGCACAGAGGAACATTGCAGGGTGGGGATATTGTCTGGGAAGATGAGATAGAGAGACGGGCAGTGTGCCGCTGCTGCCGCCGCTGCTGCTGCCACTGCTGCTGCTGCTGCTGCTGCTGCTGTGGACGCTATGAGAGGACGGAGGCTGGTCTTTGTGTTGCTGCTGCTGCTCTCCCTGCTGCTCCTGGACAGTCAGAGCTTCGAGCTGCAGGACACCATCCACTCGCTGATCCAGGAGAACATCCAACTGCACGACCAGCTGGAGAACCTCACCCAGGCCCTCAGGGAGCTCAAGCGCATGCTGTGGCATCACCCCAATGGTACAGGGAAGGGGGGCAAGGGATGATGGATCATCATTATCATCATTATCATTTATATAATTATTATTATGCCTTATAAATCACAGTGATTTTAAATGCAAATAGTGTTTCATTGCATTTGAGTTGCTCCAGACCATAGGGATCTGGGGGCCCCCTTCTCAGGCCTGGGCATGGGGCAGCGACTGTATTCTATTTGCTTTGCCCACCCTGCTGTGTCACCCCTGCACATGGGCTTGAAACGTGTCACTCCCTGGGCTCGAAAAGAACTGTCTGCTTGTTTTTCCCATGATTTTTTCCCCTTTCTTTCATTTCCTGTCCGTGTCCCGTCTGTCCTCTCCCTAATATAATCCCCTCCCCGCAGCTGTGCACTCCTCCAAAATACCCGGGATTCACCGAGCTGTCTGCGCCGCGACCTCTGACCTCCCCCAATTTATTTGTCGTGCTCCCCCCTGAGCTGGCACCGTAACACCTTGTTTTCTGTGTCTTCCATCACAGACGAAGACCACCATGAGCACCATGAGCACCACAACGCGGACAGCCACCACATGTGGGACGAGTGGTCCAAACACAGTGAGTTGTCTCCCCGTGGAACATTCCTCTGCATCCACAGAGGTCTGACCAAAAAAAAAAAAGATGGCAGCAGATTAACAGCATCGAGTTGTGTCAAAGGCCAAACCATTAGATAGCATTGATCCCCTGACCATGTGAGCCGAGGTTAGACTCACACTGGGTCATGTTTACACCAGAGGGATAATCAAATGATTTGTTAATCAACTGGAGGCCCACTTGAGCCTCTGTCATTCTCTCTCTCTCTCTCTCTCTCACTCTGTGCGTGAATGCATCTCTGTTCTCGTCAGACATCAGTCCAGAGACCCACCTCCTGCTGGAACAAGTCTTCTGTGGACACGACCTGCACGGCTCGGCCTCTCCCACCTTGCAAGAGGAGACCACCTTCCTGCTGCTGACGTTGCCCTGTCTCGCCCTGTGGCTGACCAGCTGTGTGTAGGCCGCACGCGCCCACTTGACCTCACGCACACTTGACCTCAGCTGCTCACGTTTAGAGTGCCGGTAGGCAAACAAGAGCGAAAACCACATTGCATTATTTTCGGTCAAATGGAGAGATGAGCTCTGAGTTAGTGTCACTGAGGGGAGTGGTTGGTATCTGGCAAAGCAATTGAGGTAAATTCATGGGAGGTTTTTATTCTTTTTATTTTGTCCATGAGAGCGGATTAGATAATCGTTCATTTACACATTTGTTCAGAAATAACCACATAAGATTCTTATATTTTGTGACTCAGGTTATTACCTCTATTGTGCATCAAATGTAAGTGTTGCTTTTACAAGTCATTTATATCAAATTATGACTAATTATTCATTTCAACAGAAAAAGGTTGTAATAGTATGAGGGCAAAATTGTAGTTTAAGTTACAATTTTAATTAATCATCCTAGAGGAAATAAAAACCAAGAACCTTTACTTTAAGAAAATAGATTCAAAAATAAAATGCTACAAATGTACACAGGTGTATTTGTCCTTTGTTCATTAAAATGCCTACGCCCAACTCATTGAAAATATAGATTAAAACTACATTTATACAGAGTGTAAAATACTTATTGAGAGTGTATCAAATAATGCCAATGAATGAAAAATGCCACAAGCAGGACGTCCAAAGGCTTAGCACTTTTATTATCCTTACTATCTGAAACAGTACAGTACATATAAAAGTTATAAAATTAATTTAAAGTCAGAGAGTTGCTGGAGGTATGTACTCCACAGAGTGAAACATACAGTATAATGCAAAGAGGATGCACATGAAACAAAAACAGAGAAATCTAAAGGACCAATGTGATTAATTTACAGGCATCTAATGCCACAAAATTCTACACACTGGTCCAAATAAATAGTTGACAGACAACAAAACACTACATGTACAGCATTCTAACTTAACGACAGGTCCTCGATAATGATATGACTATTCTAACTCATTAAATATAATTCGTGTTTCCTATGGAATGATTAACGCCCATTGATTTCTGTTATTATTTTTGGTTCTGCTTCAGTTTGCATTGCACGATGCAGTAAAATGACAATCCTGGCTCAGTCTCGGTTATAATATGGGGTCCACATAAATATGTAAGAAAGATCTATGGTCCATGCAGACTGCGGAAAATATGTAGGTTAAGATTTCATGGCTCTAGTCTATATCCAGATCTGAGTCCTCGTCACTCACAACGTTCTGTATGATGGCTCCGTTGCGAATGGTCTTGGAGACGAGGGAAGATTTGTCGGGCAGCAGGCCGTACTCCTGCAGCAGCGCCTCCAGGTCCACGGCAAAGAAATCCTCCCCGAGCTGATCCGTGAGCCGCACAAAGTTGCCGATGAGGTCTCCCCCTTTGTAAACGAGCAGGGCGGGCAGAGCACTGTCTCTGAAGAGAGAGCTGGTGCTGATGGCTGAGCTGCGCACGCAGCAGAACTTCACCAGAGGGTATTCCTGCGCCAGACAGAGCAGGCTGCCCCTCATGGCCTCGCAGCCGGGGATTTCGGGCTCGTAGATGTGGATCATGACCAGCGTGCTTTTGTCCTCCTTGTCTAAAGCCTCCAGGAAGTCCTCGCCGTTGTTGAGCTCGTACACCTGCTCGAAACGTTTGCCGCGGCAGAGCTGGCGCCGCATCTCCTCGATGCGCTGCATGCGGTAATGCTGGAGGAAATCTTCATCGTCATCCTCCTCCTGAAGCATGTTGTACTCCTGCATCGTCATCTGCGGAGGGTAAAGGGGATACAACTCTATAAGTTCGAGAATGAATGTGACGTTGTATGATGTGCGTGTTTCTTCCCCACCATACGTACTTTGCCTTTTATTTTTTCCTGCAGCTCTTTTTCATTCTCCTTGTCCTTTTCCAGATCTAAGTTGGAGCGGCAGGTCAGTGACAACTTCTTTATCAGTCTCTCCATTTCCCTCTTCTGCTCCTGTTTCTGCTCGACCTCCAGCTGCTTGTACTTCCTCCAGTCATTGATCACTCCTTTTGGTCCTGAGAGAGAGAACAGCCGGGGTCAATATCAACTTAGAAAGTACTGTAAACAAATCATGAGCCCTAAATAAATACAACGTCCCTATCAATTAAACATATTTCATAGACAATAATTGTTAGTAGGTACCTGTGTTGACAGCACTTCCATCAGCGCTGTAATCAATCTCAGGCTCAGCCACGTCACCGTCCCTGATGGTCTTGTTCCCCCCTTCTTCATCCTCGTTGTCGCTGCCCTCATCCTCACTGCTGCTGTAGTAGTACTGCAGCTTCTCTCCCAGGATCTTGTCGTCCAGAGTCGTCATGACAACAGCTCACCTGAGTAAGTTGTACTGTCTGTGAGTGAGCGTGTAAGAGTAAAAAGGTCCAGCGTGCGCATTAGGACCATTCACAATGTGATTGTCAAAGCTATAAACAATCAGATGACACCAAAACAACACCACCATTTTCCTTTATGACAGCTGTGCCCGTCCAGTGCCGCCACACAGATTAAAACCTCTACAGATTAACAATATTTATCACATGCAGTCATAGCACATGAGTTAGTGAAGCATAATAATCCAGCTGACAACCACCCAAGCTGTCAGAGGTCAAACAGAAAGAGCTCATCCAAATAAATAGGACATTACACAATACGCAGCTTTAACTTAAGTGTGTCAGTGAGCAAATGTTGAGCCTAAAAGGTTTTTAATGATGCACCGTGTGGTCTCACCAGCTGATTTGCACAGATGGAAATGACACTGTCAACACCCCAGTGACAGGACAGGAAGTAAAATACACTTTACAATATATTGATACCATAAGACTGTACGAAGCTCTATTACCGGATTTCAAGTAAGAACATTATGTCACGTCTATCTAAGAAAACACAGTCCTCACTATAAGTAAACATTAGCATTGTAGGCCTGCAGCTGACAACTGTGAAAAACAAGCTAGTGTGAATGCTAATTCAGCTAGCTAACACGGTCCCTTAGCGGTCACGTATCTTTCCACCAATACAAACGCGACAGCAGCGAGAATACATACAATCCAATTAACCTGTTAATTAAGTAAGACAAGGTTTAAGATCCGGCCGAGTCTCCCTGCGTTTGTGAAAGTGAGCTAAGCTAGCTTTAGCCCACCGAGTTAGCTTACAGTGGCTATAAACATTAGCTAGGCGTACACGTAGCTATACCACAATGTATATAACTTATATAATACATGACACAAGGCTACATAATTATATACAATGTGTACTACACGCGATTGCTTACTATTATATCTTACCTGGATTCTATGGCAGACCAGAGCTAGCAACACGTCACCCACTCTCCACTGACACTGGATAATCTGCAGGCTTTAGCCGCAGCAAACTCTCTGGGACGATGCTGCCTTCACGGTCCACTGAGGAGTCGTAAATCCGAAGACTATCAATACTGCTACTACTGCTAATACAACTTCAACTATCTCTAAATCTTCTTTTACTACTATCCGACTTTATTATCACTAATTCCAATATTGCAATGGGAATAATATCGATGCTAATGATAATAATAATATAATCAAGTAAACACATTTCATCTTTTTTATTTGTACAAGATACATATCTCTCTACGTTAGTGATCATCTTGTATTTATTGGATTATTAATGAATTACTATTTATAATATTTCAGTTTCTTGTAGGAACAAGATATATATTGCTTCTGTAATGATGTAGTTAAAATAATAAAAAATGAGATACAATTATGAAATTTACATTTTCTACTTTTTCTACTATTACTACCACTTCTTCTGTTGTATGGTGCACACGTATCATACCATTCGTTATACCAGTACTAGTGCATGGGGTCCGCAGCATCTGTGTGGTCTCTGACTCCAATGTAACCAGATTTCAACATATCACTTACTATCGTATGTATGTATCCTGCACCTGCTGTGCACTGTACAAACCTGCTATAGAGTCACCCCCCCCC
>JAFBJT010110118.1:24221-49228 GCA_016785325.1 Chascanopsetta lugubris | reverse complement strand
ATATATATATATGTATAAAGCACATTCTCTCACCTCCTGACGTCTCCGTCCATGCAGAGCGTGTAGACCCAGTACAGAGACAGGGAGAAGCACACCACCGCCACCATGACGGAAATGGCCGACACAAAGTAACAGAGGGACGGGGCGCTGGACGACTGGATCTCTATCAGGCCGGCCGAAGTGTTGTAGTTGACCAGTCCATAGAGCATACACAGGCCCCCGAAATTACCCTGGGGGCAAACACACACACGGAGGGGTGAGGTTTTATCTTATGTCATTCTTACCGCACATAAACTATGAGTTGACTGAATTTTGTTATGGTGTATTTTTTTTTTTTTTCACTCTGACTGTAATAATTCCACACCCATCCCGAACATCAGTGACCGTGAGTGACCTTCGCCGAACCACGATCCTCATGCCGGCCCTTAGCGTTAACGGGGTCCTGAAAAGGAAGCTTGCCTCTTCAGGACCGAGCCGTGGTCACAACAACAAAGGCGCTCTTCTCATTTGTCCAGCCACAACCCTGTCCCTCACCCTGATGACGTCAGACCCTCACTGACACCTCAGTGTTTTCAACGTGGTACTGAAAAGGTCAAAGTTCATGCTAGAATGTGTCCTGAAAGATATCAAAAACTTTAGATGGAGTTGTATTGGGAGAGGTTACACACACACACACACACACACACACACACACACACACACACACCAGCAATTGTGTGCAAACACATGACTGTCGTTAAGACGCGCGCGCACACATCCGACTTTATACGCTCGTGTGCCCTTTCACGTGCCCGCGCATTTCCTGAACTTGTTTTTGTCCCTAAGCAAACTGCGTAAATCAAGTGCTCGGCGCTAATTAAACCGCACGCCGATTAAACGTGTAACGGTACCGGTTGTCATGGTGATGAAGAGGAGGAAGAGGAGGGGGGGGTGATGACGTTCCTCAGAAGAAGAAAGTGAAAGCGCGTGCCCGCTGATTTCTAGTTCCTTGACAAGTTGCGGCATGAAATCAGTTACATTTACGTACATGGCGTAAAACGAGTGAAACGACAAGTGATCAGCCAATACCCAATTATTCCAAATCACAGTTGGAAGATAGTCGATTAACTAAACACCTAAACGTCATTTTCTGCCTCCGTCATGAAGTTGAAAACTTAATTTTTTTTTTTTTTTTTTTTAGAAACGAGAAAAGCGAGTCCATCCGGAAGGGAACGGAGTTTTCGAGGAGAGGATTCGGGCTAAGTCCTACAAAGCGGGTCGCAGTCGGGTGCGGTCACCTGGACGATGGTGACGGAGGCGGCGGCCACGATCCCACACACGAAGCAGCTGGAGTAGAGGGCGAGCTCCAGCAGCAGCAGCCAGGTCAGCGCCATCATCAGCCTCCGTCTTGCCTGTTGTAGAGCCACCGAGTCTAAGGCGCAAGCAGCCACAACAATACGAGCTTCCGCTACGGCCTGTCACAATAAAAGCGGAAATCAAGAATTTGACCCCCCCCCCCCCCCCGCCCCAAAAAATAGAACATTAGAACAAGGAGTTACTGTATAATGAGCACATTTCTGAATACGCTTCTTTTCTACTGCTTGATTGAAATGTAGCACCGACTCTGAGATGAATCCAAATCGTATTATGTTTTAATACACTCTACTTAAAAAAAATTACATTCATGGGGTTGATTGTAATATTTTATTCATTTTTTTATAAGATAGAAAAATAATTCTGAGCTCTAATTTTATTCCCGCAACCTTTCCAAAAAAAAATACAATCTTGAAAACATGTACCACCATGTAGCACAAATCATTTAAATGATGCTATCTAAATAAATACATTTTATTCAGTGGTTTTGGGTTATAATCTAGTAGTAAAAATAAATGTCAACCTACCTGCTTCTCTATTGCCAGGCCTTAAAGGTGAAGGTAAAAACTGTCCTCCCGGGCTCCTCTCGACCAGCCTCAACCTCCACTGTTGCAGCTGTAGTTTCCCACCTCCAGCTTCCTGGTTAGTTTCAGATTGAAGAGGAACTACCACCTCTAAGGGCTCGTTCACATGTGCATCGAAATCATACAAAAATGTGTAAAATCGCTGCGTTTTGTCACACCGACAGGGCGGATCAACCGGAACACAGGGTGTCATACGAGACGATTTTCTGCAGCGCAGGAGGCGGTTTCATCTGATCGCGGAGATCAAGTGGAAGCTGTGGGAAGAAGTGAGAAGAGGATGGATGGATGAGAGGAGGTATGAGTGGACCGGTGCGCTGATGGGTTGGTGGGTGTGTTGATGGATGAAGACCCCTCCTCTGTTAACATGACATTTTGATCGCCTCACATGGTACCAATTTTTTTATTGATAATAATGTTATATTATATTAGAGAGGATTTACAACCATCTAGGAATTAGTGGTCCCCACTGAGTGTGTGTGTGTGTGTGTGTGTGTGCGTGTGTGTGCAACAGCTGCAAGTGGTAGCCGCTCCACTCCCAATGTGCTTAATCAGACCTTGTGACTTATGTCATATGACCGTGCCGCTTCACGCACGTTAAAGAAAGTTGAATTTACTTCTGCAACGGAAATACCTCAACCACAGAGAGTGTGACATCATTTCAGTTTGACCTGGTTCTGCTTTTATACCAAAGCGGTCGCTTTGCTGGAGTTTCCCTCCATGTGATCTGCAAACGGCTGCGTCCAGTGCCCAACTGCATGCTCTCAATCACCTAGAATTGTCGTCAATATTTTCCACATTTTGAAACATGGGTAAAAAGAAATGTTTCCACGAGGAGGCACACGTGTGAAAATGACAGTAAATACAAGTTGGAAGAATAGAGAGACGAGCGTTTATCCTCCTGGAATGGATGAAGAGAGCAAATTGAATCTGAACAAATGCAGCTGGAGCTAAATTTAGCCATTGAAAAGTATGAAAATCTATGATGTGGTGCATTCCCCTGCTGTGATCGATTCTCTCAGGCAGGAGGCGCAAAGTGATGATGTTAAGAGGCCTTTGTATTCCAGAGTGCCGACATGGGTCACAGCTCTAAGAATGGATTGGTCACAAAGCCTTGATATTAATGTACGTTATAAATTGATATCTATTTTTGCAGCCACAAAAAGATTTGATGTTGAATGGCAGAAATCTGACCTGCTAAATTTTTTGAAGGCCACTGGGAAGTATTTGCGTGTGTCTCTCCGTGATGTCGCCCTCATCAAGAACATCTTTATAATCGTAAAATGACAAAATTGCACTCGGTGGTGTGTGACAGCACCCCTGTGCTGCAGCGTTGGAGGTTTTCTGTTAGAATCAGGTAGTTCAGATGGATTTCTAACATACCAGAGAAAGTGTGTGTGTGTGTGTGAGAGAGAGAGAGAGAGAGAACGAGAACGTGTATGTGTATGTGTACATGTTGCCTCAGGTGGTTAGACTTTGTCCGACACTGAGCCTCTTACAAAGCCATCATCCAAGTGTTAGCATCAGTGAGAAAGTGTGTGTGTGTGTGTATTAGTGTGGTAGTGATGTAAGATTAAAGGATTAACATATGATGGCATTAGTGTTGGCCACCAGGAGCTGAACACCAGAGAGATAGTGCGTGTGTGTGTATGTGTGTGTTTGTGTGTGTGTGTGTGTGTGTATGTGTGTCATCGCACCAACGCATGCCTGGTATCACTTTAATTCACTTTTGATTTTGAACATGACTATTCAGCAGAGTGGGAGTGAGGCACAGATATTACAGAACGCAGAGTGTTTGTACATCTAAAAGAAAGGGAGAGATCAAAGCAACCAGAGAAACGTACAGAGTTACAATACAAAAATTGAAATATAGGTCGCATGCACTTTGAAAACACATCACAAAGAGTTCATACTGTATCGGGAGCGGTCACGAGACAGTTCATATGACTGAATGTGTCCATCATACGCGGTAGAAATGAATATTGATTACGTAGCGGGTCTATGAAGTTTAGCTGGACTTTCAAAAGAAAACAAAATGAGAACATCAAGGAAACAACAAAACATTAATTTAACCATTTTAAATTCAATATATCGCCCCTCGCTTCGCAGGATTTTAATTACAGTTTGATTACATTGTACAAAAGCTTTATAATAAGTATTTCATATCAAACAGAGACTGATACACAAGCAAAATAAATCCACCGATATAAAGTACTGACTTGATATATTAAGATTCATTTCACAGATTAGCCAAAGAAATGCAAAATCTACAGAAGTGGAGCGGAACCGAAATTTGAACTGTATTTTTTTGAGATGCTCATCGAAAATGTTTCTTAGTGACAGTTCACCGATTGTGGAAATGAGACCTAATCTGAAAAGCTTGTTTGTATATTTATTATTAGATAATGCTTATTTGATTAAATAGGAGAATAGGGGCTTTACCACACGGGGGGAAATGACTTTAACATAGCGCTGAGAGGCGCCACCCAAGAACGACTAAAACACATTAGTCCACAACAATGCATTTGTAGGGGCCCCGTTAAAGGTGCAGTGTGCAGGATGTAGGATGATTGTGGGAAATTAATACTCCTGTGTTGGCCCTTATTAATCATCTTAACTCCAAATTTGTTTATTTAGTCCATTCTGCCTTTAGTCCATTTCTGCTAAATCATGGCGGGCTTCATCGAGAGGATCTGGTCTTGATATAAAATATAAAGTCGTTAATTTAAGTGAATGAAAACAAGAAGTTGTACGCTCAGTTGATTAAACACTCACTGAAAACACAAGAGTAAATTATGATGTATTGAATTTGTGCCTATATAAATTGCACTTAAAAGGGTGTTTACAGTGTGTAAGTGTGTGTGTGACGTCTGTCAAATGCTGGAGGGGGTTTAAATGTACCAGTGCACAGTGACTTATTTGTATATGCCTTATTTATAGCGCAACTTAGGACCCCCACCTTTTTTTTTTTTACATTTAACTTCTTAAGTCCATTGAAACACTCCGGGAATTGACCTTAATGCAAGAATCACTGCTTTGGACACATCTACCACCTCATGGTGACATACACACACACACTCTCACACCATGTCACTACGAGTATATTCAGTGACATTGTGATTTAAAAAAATAAAATAAAATAAACGATTGTCAAAGCTCCAATAATTTCACAATCCGTCCAATGGCAAGAGAATGTTTGGGAAAGGCCCCCCTGCTCTGTCCAGTCATACCAGTTCAACGGTACGGTCACATTCTTTTGATAAGAGAAGTCACAAGACTCTGGTCTGACTACAGCACTGTGAGTCGCTCCCTGTTCACTGTCACGCCAAAACATTTGATCAACCTAAATAAAGTGTGTGTTTCCACATTGAACGCTCAAACTAAAGAGGTGAGTGGGTTGTGTACAGTTTGAGGGCGATTGTGTGTCATTCCCTTCTTTATTTGTGTGTTTGTGCATGTGTACCACTTGTCAGCCCACCGGACAGCCGGGCAGTCTGAAGGCATCCGGTACAGGACTGTCAAGTTTACAGATGATTTTGTAAATCCCTTTCTTCCAGCAGGGGTCGCTGTCTCTGCCAGTCCAGATGGCTGAGTAGAACTCCCTCAGGGCCACCTCCGACACCTCGATGAACCTCTCAGGGACCTGCAGACAGAGAGCACCTGCATGTCAGGTGACAACATAGAACACACACACACACGTCTTACAGCTCTCAACCAGTTAAAGGTCCAGTGTGTCAGCTTTCAGTGAATTTTCATTTCAGTAGAACGAGTCCATTATATTTATCTCAAGAGTGGTTATACAGTGGTTCAGAATGGACAAAAGAAACATTTTTTGTGTTTGTGTGATAAATGGTGCTTAATAGGAAGGTTTGAGGAGAGGGGTTTTCATATAGAACATGTAGCTCCACCACTAGATGTCACTAAATCCTGCAAAGTGTTTCTTTAAATTGCAATAACTCAATGTTTTATATCATAATTTGACATTTTTAAGCCTTGCTAAATACTATATGAATATTATATACACATATATATATTATATGTATATAATCAATAACACATTTGAATGTATTGCTGTTTATGTTAATGTTGATCAAATTATTTAAATATTGTATAATAATTTGTATTAGATTTCACAACACACTATTCTTTTAACATCTTGACTTATATAGAGATATAATCTTTACTAAAACATAAAAACATTTGATCAATAAATTAGAGCGATTCCTCTGTGCCATTTCTGTCTTTTATCCACCATTTCTTTTAGTACCTTTAAATGAAACAGCGCCCCCCTCCACCTCACATGTGGTAAATGTGTGGTCAAACACTGAATTACACTCATGGTAGTGGGGGAGGTCAAACCAAACTGGCATCCCTGGATTAACCCCCCCCCCCCCCCCCCCCCCCCCCCAAAAAAAAGATGATACCGGAGGATTGACCAATCAGATGAGGCCACAAGAATACGTGATTAGTTGCACCTGTGCTGAGGGACAAGACACTACGTCTGACCTATACGTCATCAAAATTCGTTTTGGACTTCATAATAAATAATAATTATACTCAACTTTCTCTACAGTGCCGATTAAAAACGGACCTGACAGCAAACTAAAGCCACACACGGAGGGAAAATGGAGGACCTGGACTGTGAAATGACGCCTAACCGAAGTGGCTACATGTTAGCTTAGCATCTCCTGACGTCTCCTGTTTGACCCGGAGCCCCGCGATGGGATGCCCCCCCCCTTCAACCAGGGTGAGTTAAATACAAACTCCATTCTTTGACTTTGTGTTTGTCACCTTGTGTGGAGTGGTGGTCATATTTCTGGGTTGTGTGTTGCTTGTGTGGACTGTGTGTGTGTGTGTGTGTGTTGGTTGGTTGACTGGTGTGTTTACCTGATGCTCGGGTACAGAGCAACAGTGTCGCCTGACCCAGATTGTGGCTCTGAGGCTCGTGGACCTGGTGGATCGTGGTAGTTCATATATAAACTACTTAGCTACTGAGCTTGGAGTCATTGTGAAGTTTGGGGACAACTTTATGCCGAATATCTGGTGACGTTTACTCATGTGTGCGTCTTAATCAATTTTATCCTTGCATATATAAATTCTTACACTGCTCTGCAGCCATTACGTTGAATATTGCGTGAACGCTGTCGTCATTTCCGGTTGAACTTAAAGGAAGTTTGTGTGGCCGGTTAGCTCAGTTGGTTAGAGCGTGGTGCTAATAACGCCAAGGTCGCGGGTTCGATCCCCGTACGGGCCAAATGATATTTTCAGTGAAACTTGATGAATTCCCTTAAGATACATTGTGTTTAATATATTGAAAATAACAACATATATGCAGAAGACTTAGTTGATTATGTGTGTATTAAGTTAGATGAATATCCGTACTTTTTACTCTATGTTTTTATTCAGCTATAGTTTTACATTAATTAGTAATTAGATCTGGATTGATCCAGTCAGATTAGGCATCTTAATTTAGACTCCGCCTCCTGGAACAGTATCACTCAGTCCATATCCTTTGTATTATTAATGTATTGAATACGTTATACAGTAATGATGCAGGAGACTGTTATATTATGGACTAGTTTACTCTCATTACAAACTTTTTGCTTATTTATACTCACAGTATATTAAAGGTCATCTTTTTACTTGACTTAATGTGGACGTTTTTCCCTGTTTACATAATTTGTACTTTTAATTGAGTCAAATATTTGAGTACATTTTCCATCGACTGATTTATTCCACTTGCTCTGGACCAACCAAGGTCCTGTCATTAAAAACAGCAGTGGCGGACTTTAAAGTACATCCTGCACGTTCTGTATATTATATCTATACTACAGCCTTGGTGGCATAATATATGCGGGACCTTGAGGTGCTCCTGTGGTCACAAACCCTCCGCCATGAAAGACAAATCAAGGTTTCCATCCCATTAAACATCAAAACAAAACATGGCTTTCACTGCGTTTGCGGCACAATGCAGTTTTGTCGCAGCCATCCAAGGACTGTACGCAGTTATGCAATAATCATCTCTATACTTATATAGAGATGATTATATATACTGTACATCTACGCCCAGTACCGTACCTGGTATATGTTACTTTTGTTGTAGTGCATGTTGAGGATGCGGTACAGCTCCGTGTCGCGGCCCACACGCAGCTGATTCTCCCTGCCCAGACGAGGGGCTCCATCCCTGGGATGCACAGAATTGTACAGAGAAGAAGAAATCCGTCAGCACAACAGTGGGGCCGCTGCCTCTGCATTGAGTGGGTTAAACGTGAGCGGGTGCCAGGCCGAACCCACCGGGTGAGAGCCTCGCGGACAGCCTGTCGTGCGAAGCGCTCCATCTGGATGTAGAAGAACTCTCTGAAGTTACTGAACCATTTAATCATCTGGGAGGTCACACAGCGGTTAAACTAGACGGAGAGGGGGCAGACGGGGGGAGAGGAGGGGAGTTGTGGGGGTGTTTGTTGGATTAATTCAATCATCCTGTGTTAAAAAGTGACTCATCTGTTACTTTTCAACCCTGTGATATTCATCTTGATGATCTGTGTGTATTTGCAAGTAGTACTGTGATATCGATGACACGTATACTTTGGATTGGTAATGGTCACGAAAAATATAAACAAATATACATAAATACATACATACAGTGTAAAAAATATTCTATTCATGCGTTATAGTTTGAAATCAGTGTTTTCATTTGATATGGTATTATTGGAGATACTGGCGTTGTGGAACACAAGTATTTTCAAACATTTGTAGATTGTGTTGTTGTTGTTTGTGATAGCTATTATTGCTAATAGAATTTAGAAAGTTATTATATTTGCAGATGAACCTCATCTGTGTGTTTTACATCCCCTCAGTGGTTGAGTCGTCAGTAATAGTGACGAAGGGATTCTCTTGTCTGAGGAAATAGAATAACAATGAGATGATTTGTGATAAGAAGGCCACCCGGTATCACATTCACACAGCTGGTACTTTACATAAATTAAAGGGACGGCGCTCCAGTTCTGCGGATTGAATATCAGTTGTGCTGAAACATTTTCTTACATCGATTTGTCCCAGAGCCAAGTAAAAATGTGGAACTAGTGACTGCAAATGTCATGTGATAAGAGGGCTGCTGGCCTCGCTGGATGTGCTCAGTGATTTTGATGTGAAGTTACACATGGGCCTCCTCCATCGTGGGGGACAGGCGACACACACCTTGACATCTGGAAAGTACGTCTTCAGAGTGTTGGAGCTGGGATATCGTGCGTGGAAGAACATGAGCTTGGCCTTCTTCAGGTGACATGGAGACAAGCCCTCCTGGGTGTATACATGAGGCCAGTCAAGGAGACATAGCGCGCACACACACACACACACACACACACACACACACACACACACACACACACACACACACAGACTCTCAAAACAAAAAGGATATTCCCCCAGCGGACAGGTAGAGCTCTCCTCCATCCATCCCTCCGCCTCCTCTCATCCCCCCGTCCCCTCTGATCCCCCTCTCTCTCTCCCTGCCTCCGTGGTGGTGTCGGGCGAGGGCGGGGTCCAGGTGGCCCAGCAGGGGGAGCGGTGGGAAGGAGGGGTGGGACGAGTGGTGGGATGAGAACTCCAGGAAGGGGTCGGAGCCCAGGTAGTCCTTGCGGGGCGGCGGCGGCGGAGGCAGGTGAGGCAGCTGCGGGTGGTGGAGCGCGCGGGAGAAGAGCTGCTGCATGGAGTAGTGAAGCAGTGGCAGAGGGAGAGGTGGAGGAGGGGGGGGAGGCGGTGGCGGCGGGGCGTGGGGTGCAGGGAAGGAAGAGGAGGAGGAAGAGGAGGAGGAAGAGGAGGGATGGGAGGAGGCGGGATCCTTGGGCTGCGAAGACGGAGGCAAGAGCGTGGGGTGAGAGAGAGGGGGAGGGCGAGGTAGAGATGGGTGATGCAGGGAGAGGTTGGGGTGGGAGGGGAGGGGCGGGGCCAGGAGAGGGTGAGACTTCCGGATGTCAGGTGACCTCTGAACAGCCAATGGCATCATCAGATCCAAGGGCTCGGCGCGGTGAGGCTGCCCCGTTGCGGCGACGCTCCCGTTCCTCGCCTTCTGGAGCTGCTTCTCTCTCTCTCCATCCTGCCCCCCCAGCTTGTCCTCCTTCCCCCTCGTCTTCTCCTCCCCCCTTCCCTTCGCCAGCAGTCCCATCCACAGTCCCCTCTCCCTCGTCTCATCGTTCCCCGCGTCGGACGGAAGGAAGGAGATAGCGGCCGGAGGTGAAGAGGGAGTGAAATCTGTGGTTTCGGTGTAGAGGCGGAGGACCCGGTCGATGACTCGGGCCACGGCGCTGCCGAGCTCCAGCTTCAGAGCCTGGGCGAACTTCTGCCCCCCTTCCTCACCTTCCTCCTCCATCCCTCCATCCCACTCTCCCCTAACCAGTCCTCCATAGTCCAACCACAGCCCTGCTCCCTCCATCAGACCGTCCAGGTGCAGCCCTCCTCCTTTTCCTCTCTCCGTCCTCCTCTCCTTCTGCCTCTCCTCCCTCCGCTTGCTAGTTTGGAAGGTTTCGAACGGAGACACGGAAAGAAGAGAGAAGGATTCCTTTTCCGTCTCTCCATCATCGGTGTCCTCTTCGTCATACAGCCCCTCAGTGATGTCCTCCTCCTCCATCATCACCACGTCTCCATCCCCTCCATCCACCATTTCTCTGGCTCCATTCCCGCGTTTCCGTTTCTTCTCCTCCTCAGCCATGTGCTTTTCCCCGAAAGCCCTCCACACTTTCTCCTGCAGGAGTTGCAGTCTCTCCCTCGCCTCCTCCAGCTGCTCCTTCAACTCCTCCCTCTCCCGCTTCCTTCCCTCCCTGCCTCCCTCACGCCTCCTCCCTACCTCGTCGGCCTCCCCGTCCCTCTGCCGGCTCTCCAGTTTCATCCTCTTCACTTTCAAGACTTGGTCTTGGCTCCACTCGGCCGCCAAGACGGCATCCCCGTGCCTCTTCTTCACCTCCACCAGGCTCTCCTCTCCCTCCAGGACCCCCTCCTCTCCTCTTTGGATCCCCTGCTCCACCTCTTCATCCCTCCGTCCGCCGGCCTCCTCCAGATCTCTGTCCTCCAGGTGCCTGCGCGTGCTGGGGTTTGTGGCCAGGTGCGCACCACTCCTCCTGGACGCTCCGCTTGGCTGATGGAGGTGATGGATGAGGGGAAAGCTCGGGGGTCTGAAGGCAGGCGGGGGGCCACCTGCGCTGGGCTGGGTGTGAGCTCCGGGGAGATCCGTGGAGCCGAGGGTCGCGGCGAATGCGTGAATCTGGGGGGCGGAGTCTCCAAACAGATCCGTGGGTGAATCCATCACTGGGAGAGAGAGAGAGAGAGAGGAGACGGTGACTATTGTTGAAGTTGGAGTTGTTTTGCAGAAGCTTGGAGTGTTTTGGAACCGATTACATGCAACAATTTCAGCAGAACAAGTACACTTCAGGGGCAGGCTGCGCCACATTACACATGAGACCTGTATTTCTGAGGTGTGCTCGTCCTGCAGCAGTCCGGTGTTGTTGAGCAGAGACATACCGAGCTACGCTTTGTTTTGAAGTTATTTCAGGATATTTAGTTTTCTGTGACTTCTATTTTGAAAAGCATGTGCACAACAGTCTGGGGGGTGAAATTGTGGAACGGTCTGTAGAAGGAGCTCAGCACAAATATAAAACTGTTTAAAAAAACATGTTTCTAAAAAAATATGAGGATGAGGAAAAGTGGAGTGGAATCTTTTTTTGGACGATGTAGGAATAGGTGATTATAGAACTAAGAGTGAGTCTGTGACTTTGTTTGTTTGTATTTGGTTTCAATATGAAATGATGGAGCGGTGAATAAGGGGTGGGAACTGAAAAGCTCAGCTTCTTCTTGCTCCTTTGGCTCCATTGGTCTTGTTTTTTGGGACACTACATTATGTGTGATTTATTTCACTCATCTTTTCCTTCTATTTATATATATATTTTAGTTCAAAATAAAGAATCAATGAATTGTCAAGACGGAATGCATCAATTGTTGGACACAACAATTGGGGATTGTTGGCGGATTGTAGCTTCTTTTACATATATTGCAAGCTTTTAGTTGATTTTCAGCGATTTCCCACAGAGTAATTAATGGAACCTAAAAAAACAGAAACATGTCGGAGGGCTGATTTCTGTTAGTTTGAGCAATTAGATGCCGATTGATTGAATGGGCCTTGGTGTTGGTAAGTAACAGTGTGTGGATAGTCTGAATTCCTTCACATTGAGACTGTGTAGTGTTTGTGGCACCAAACAACAGTGTTGACAGCAGTATGAGGTGCGCGTATCGCCTCTGCTCACCTCGACAGCAAGACACGTCTCTGTACCTTTTTATTTTATTTTTTTTAAGAATCCAAATTCCAGGAATTTTGACACCGAGCTTCAGCGTCCGTGCATGGACCTGAAAAATAAAGACGGCCGTTATGAGAGTGCAGATGAGTCAGATGAGAGTCGATCTTTTCCTCTGTGGCCCTCGGTGACATCATAGGAAGAAACGACATGCTGTCGCTCTGCTGGGTCAGGTGGGGTGAGTGCGGGTGGGCAGAGTGGGGGTCAGACTATGTGCTGGTGGTGGCAGGTTAACATCTGGCTCGTGATCTTTGTCACATATCGGGTTTTTGTCGTTATGCTGCATCTTTCCTGTTGCTCTTAATGTCCTGGTGTCTAACACAGCAGCATGGAAAATTCAGTATTTCCAATTCTACTCGGCTTCCCGACTAAAGTACTTAAAGAAGAAAATGGTGTATTTCACTATTTAACCAAGATCAAAAATCACATATCCCCTCCATTTTATTTTTTTTAGTGTGCAGCCTCCTCTCCCTCTGGATGCCCCTTTCCCCTCTTTCCTTCCTCTCTATTCCTCTCTCATCCTCTCTTCCTCTCCTCCCTCCGTTATCAGTTCAGGCAGCTTGTTAAGCACTGTTTGATCAGAGTATTTACCATCAAACACACACACACACACACACACGTACACACACACTTGTGCAAAAGCGAAAGAGGCTTGAGGGAGAGCTAACAATGGTCAATGGTCCTTGGGGAGTGAAATGGAGTGAGAGAGCAGCATGTATGTTTGCGACTGTGTGTGTGTGTGTGTGTGTGTGTGTGTGTGCGCGCGCCTGTATGTGTTCATGTTCGTACATACGAGAGTGTGTGTGTGTGTGTGTGTGTGTGTGTGAACAGTAGTCCTACTTAGCTTTGATAACACCCCTAATCCACTTCAGATGGATACACTACCACTCACCCGAACAACAGAGAGATGGACGGATGGATGGTTGGATGATAAAATGGACAGATGTGAGGACAGACTGAGAGAGGTGCAGTCTGCAGACAAAAATAAAGCAAATGTGACCATGCGCGCACACACACACACATTTGACACAAAAGCACAATCGAGATACACTACACTTGATTTTCACCGGAAACATAATGGATGGATGATGGACGGATGAGCATGTGAATAGATGGGTGAACACAGATAGATGGATAGATGCAGGGACGGAGGAAAACTTGGATGGATATTGATGGTGGATGATGGATGGATGGAGAGATGAACATGGGTAGATCCAAAGACAGATAGATGGACAGATAGACAGAGCAGTGCATCGGTCCCCCGGTGCAACATGAAGAGAATAATCCTCCTATAAATAGCTAAATATCAATTATTCAAATGCCCTCTCTTCTGCACTATAATACAGCCCAGATGGTGAGGCGGCCAATGCGCTTATATCAGGGACAGATTAGCTTTTCAAAGCCACCGGAAAGCTGCAGCAAATACAAACACACACTCTGAGCAGTGAAAACCCCCCAAAGCTGTTAACCACTAGATTATGACTTAAGGACGGTGCCCTACACAGGCTGCTGCCCAGCTGCCGCCGCCGCCGCCGCCGCCGCCGCCGCCACTGGGCTGAATTAAACACACTCTGTCTGCTGGTATTAAATAATGTGTGTCAGTATTTTATTTTATTTTTTTCTAATCTGGGTTTAGGCTTTGAGGGCACATGCAGCCGTCACAGTGGCCAATTGGAAAAATCAGCAGTGCCAACAGGTTACCTGTGTTATTTATTAAAATAATAAATGAATAAAATAATTCAGGCCCATATGCAATCATTAATTCATTTATAATAATCCATGAATCAATACAAAGTGATACATAAAAACAATCCGTAATTCAATTGGAATGTGCACGTGTTTCCAAAATAGTTCTGAGGCTATGATTTTGACATTATGTATGTATTGATCTAAATGTCTGTCCATCAATAATTGATGTTTTGCTCTTTATAAGGGCCATCTTTCTGTCTGTCAGTCAATCTATCGATCATTCTTTGATGCTCATATTCATCAGCTGTCCATATCTGATTACCAGTGTATCTGAATAAATGATCAAAGGTTTGAATCCTGCGCGTGGCAGCGTCTGCCCGTGCCACCACGCGAGAGGAATCCACTTTGACCACTCTCACGCACGAGCTGTCACTTTGTGTGCGTGCGCGTGCGAGTGTGCGCGCGCGCGCCCGTGTCGCGTCCTGTGACTAATTGGCAGCGGTGGACAAATGTCGCAGTGTGACAGTAGCAAGCAAACAAACAAACAAACGCACGCACGGGGGCGCGCACGCGCACGGCACGTTAGGTTACGCCACGCCGTGTTAGAAGTTAGGGTAAAAAAAAAAAAAGAGAACTTACTGAGACACAGGCGGGAGCTCCAGCGGTGCCGGGGCCGTCCACTACAGGCGGCCGCTCTTTGCGCGCTGTGCCACGGTCAGATCGCCTGGCACCGGCCGGGCCTCGGAGCTCAGTCAGTGCGGGCAGAGGGGAACCAGCCGCCCGGACCTCACCTCTTTTCTCTTTGTTCCGCAACTCCGCCGAAATGTTTCCCCGTCGCGCGTCGCTGCCGCAACTGTGCGGGCTGTTTTCATCCCGCAACCACCGCGTCGTCTCCGGCCGTGATGTTCATCCTCATCCGCCGCTGCAGCCGGTGTGGAGTGGGGTGGAGTGGAGTGGAGTGGAGTGGAGTGGCGCACAGTGGGCGGGCGGGCGCGAGAGCTGTGTCCACTTGACGGTCCGGACCCTCCCATGTTGGCATCATGACACACACACACACACACACACACACACTGGAATCATACTAACTGCTTTCAAATGAATGTAAGAAAGTCTTCTGACAGCGACAGTTTGTTCCAGAGACGAATGTGTCCATCAAACCTGACCCACCACATCAGGGACATGTCCAACATCCAGGCCCCGTCTCAATCTAAGTGCACATTCAGGTCATATCCGAGCCGAATGTCCCCGAATAGGATGAAGTCCCACAACATCACGACGTTTGAGAGCTCGGGAAATCACCTCAACACAATGTGGACGTTGATGTTGTTCTGCTGTGACTGTACAGGCCCCCCCCCCCCCCCCCCCCCCCCCCCCCCCCCCCTGTCCAGGCCCATGGCTGGAGGTCCAGTCCGGTGGGCTCCTGTGAAGCCCACATTTCCAATAGACAGGCAGGCGGTCACTCATTAACAGGGTTATCTCACCACAGGAATCTACTGTCTGCTACAGCAAACACATCTGGGAATGAACACATACAGACTATTGTAGTGTGTTAACACCGTTTATTTACAATCTTACAAAAACGCCTCCGCCACAACGTGTAGACGGTACTTTTTCATGTTGTTGAACATGTAGTGTGCATATAGCTTAATTAGCCACAGTTGGCTCCTCCCCCACCCCAGCTACGCACCAGCATGCACCGTAAACCTGACATTTGGATTGTAGAGGTGCCAACACTTTAACTGCTCGTCGTATACGCTATATGTTTTGATGTGCTAATGACTCGCTCGTTCCGTTTGCGTTTGTTTACACGTTTTTCAGCGGCAGTGTGGATCCGCGCGTTAGCATTTCACTTTCTTTAACGGCGTGCGAGGCAGGGTGTGTTCTGACATTTTCTGATTTCTTGATGCCTGAATACCCCCTGCTTAAAAAGCGTAGTACGTGTTGATAGTAAACAACAGACAAGATATTGTTTACTTGTGACAAAAACATTGATCGCACAATTCAGGAATTCCACAGGATTTTTGCTCAATTCCACCCAGACTAATGATCCACAGAGAAACATGCCGTTTCCTGGTAAACACCGGATACTTGACCTTTCATTACCTGTTGCATAGGAAATGCTGAGTCGGTACTAGACCTGCAGGGACTTTCTCCTCTTCCTGCTATTTTCTTTGGTGTCACTTTTTTGGCATTTTTTTCATGATCTCTTCTTTAAAGCATCACCTGAGTCACCCCTCCCCTTTCATTTCCTCCCTCCCTCTCTCCCTCTCTCCCATCACATTTCTGCCTTTCTCTACTTCTGATTAAAAACGGTTAGGCAGTGACTGAAAGGTCGCAGTTGTTATGGAAACGAGGCTGGTAACAAAAGCTGGACACATGGGTACAGAGAGGGAGAGGGAGAGAGAGAAAAAGAGGGGTGAGAGACAGTGGGAGGGGAAAAAAGAGAGGGAGATGTGTCTGCATAAACATAAACATGCAAACGGGGGAGAGGGCGAGAAAGAGAGAAAGTGAGAGAGATTTGAATAAATCAAAACATGTGATGCTGCCGAGGGGGAGGCAGGGCGAGAGACGGCGAGGTCATGAAATGATGGCTCCATCTGCAATAATAAATAACAAAAGATAATACCAGGTTTTTGTCATTCTAGGAAGACCGCTGAGCCACAAAGGTGTGGTTGTGTGTGTGTGTGTGTGTGTGTGTGTCAGAGTGGGAGAATGCAATTGATAGATAATACATGGATCTGCTGTACGAGCTGGAGAATACTAAAAAGCACAAAATGTTCAGAGAGCGAACGACCAAAAAGCCCCAAAAAGTGTGTGTGCGTGCGTGTGTGTGTGTGTGTGCGGGAACATAATTTCTCTGAGGGCTCATATTATGTTAACCACTTAGACCAACATCACACACACACACACACACACACACACACACACACACACACACTTCAGTAGAAACACGAAGGTGCCAACCATATAAATAGGATGTCCCACAGCGAGAGATAGAAAGAGAAAGGGACAGAAAGAGAGAGTGAAAAGAGATTATACATTTAAAAGGGAGACAAAACGGGGGTGAGAAAAAGGACGGGGGGTAGAGTGAAAAGAGAGGGCAAGAACAGAAGGGGGTGAGGACGGATGGATCAACAACGATCAATAAGTGGCATAAAGTGTGTGTTCATTGATTTATTATACAGGGATAGTGATGGGGGAGACGGGGGGAGGGAGGGGGGGAGATCAGGGGATGAGAGGAATAGATTGAATTTAGAGACGTGACAAACATGGCAGAAATGAGGGAGCTACAACGCTACGTTCCATTCGCTGTGGTTATTCCTTTGATCAGCCTCAGTTAGATTCTCTCTCTGAGCCGCTGTGTGTAGGATGTCATGACACCTAGAGGTGAGTTTGCGTGTCGCAGCGGAGTGTCACATGGCGGCGCAACGTGGCGCCGTCTGTGGAGAAGACCCGCCTCCGATGTGATTACCCACATTTGTGAGTGCTCTCCACCGAGGCGGCCATGTTTGTTTCTACAGGAGCCCAGAATGGACCAACGACAGAGTTTTAAGGATAGGCCGTTACCCTTGTCTTCTCTGAGTGAGCAGATGGAACACACTGTAGACCAAACCGCAGTCCAAAGTATCGTAGGTATACATGATGTGTATTCTGGAGTGTTTTACATATTTCAAAGTTGCTTATTTATTTTGCAGTTTGATGAAAATGTTAAAAAAAAAACACGCTAAACAGCCAAGGCCGAGTTTCTACGGCTCGAGCAGATGAATGGTTGAACCTCGCTGCCTCCACTTAATCTTTCGATCCCCGCTGCACAAACTCTGGCTCCAAGTGATGGGAGCCTTTGTATCCAGGATATTTTGGCTTCACTTCTGGAGAGTGGGCGGAGGTGGAGACTCATCATCATCCATCTTTAAATACAGTCTATGATTCAGTTGTTTTAAAAATAACAGTGACAACAGGCTACTTATCAGGCCCACAGAGTCAAAGGGAAACAGACACTCAGGGGCAGATAACGTACGTCAAGTCAGGCAGAAGCAGACAGAGAGAGAGAGAGAGAGAGAGAGGGCAAGACAGAGAGAAAAGAGAACGAGTGTGTTTATGTGTGTGAGAGAGAGAGAGAGCGATGGGGGTGTGAGAGAGCAACACAAGTGTACTCGAATAGCTGAGGGCAAGGTGACAGAGAGAAACAAACGGACAGAGAGGAATAACAGGCTCATGGAGGGGGGACAGAGTGTGTGTGTGTGTGTGAGAGAGAGAGGGTTGTGTGTGTGAGAGAGAGAGGGTTGTGTGTGTGTGTGCGTGTGTGTTAGAGAACGAGATTAAAAAAAGGAAGAGACGTAGGGCGGAAGGGGAGAGGGATGGAGGAAGTTGAGGGAACAAAAGCAAAAGCAGTGAGAGTGAGACTCGCGTGTGTGTGTGTGTGTGTGTGTGTGTGTGTGTGTGTGTTTGCATGCAGCTAAAGGTGTCAGAGTGTGCTATTTGGCTTAATGATGACCCACTGGGCATGTAGGTCATAACGGTTTGTATCTCGAAGCCATGACTTTATGCCTGTGTGCATCCATTAGTGTTGTGTGTGTGTGTGTGTGTGTGTGTGTGTGAGAGAGAGAGAGAGAGACTACATATACGGACAGTATGAGTGTGCAAGCATAATCTAATGACACACATGTAAAGTGCATTTTAGAGTGTGCTGGTCAGAGGTTGAAGAAGCAGTTTTTCTAGCAGGTAACTCAAAAGATACTTGCGCACACACTCACACACACACACACACACACTCACAGACTCACACTCATGTGCACCCACACATGCTGTGAATCCAGTTTTGGCGTTCACACTCACACCAACAGCTGCCCTCCATGTCATACATGCACATGTAATGCACCATGTACGGCACTAAATTATGCACAAATACACACACATCACTCTCTTTTGATCTCTCATGATAACACACACACACACACACACACACACGAGAGAGAGGGAAGCTATTATGCTCTCAGGCTGGAGTGTTTTGATGGTATAATTGCAGTGACCAGTGAGGAAAAAAGAGAAAGATGGAGGGAGGGATGGAAAGAGGGATGGGGATGGAGGGAGAGAAAAAGAGGAGAGTGCTGACACTCTCAGCATGCTAATGTACTGACTGAGCCCCCCCCCCCTCCTCCCCTTTCATCCCTCTCTCCACCCCTCTCTACCTCTTTGTCTCTCCATCTTCCTCTCTGTCTCACATCCTCTGCGTTTCACAGGTGCGGCACTGGAGAGAGGGATGGATGGGTGGATGGAGAGAGAGAGAGAGAGAGAGAGATGAGGGGGGAAAAAGAGGGATACATAACAGGGTGGACCAATGTTATCTCTCGCTTTTTCCATCATCCCTCCATCCTCTTCAAGCGCCCCACAATGCAAAACAAAGCGTGTTTAAAAAAGAAAAAAAGATTGTACAAGGGGATGAAAATAGAGGAAGAGGGAGGTTCAGTTTTTTCCATCCCTCCAACAATGGAGGGATGATCTCTGCTTATCCGCTAATCACATCCCTCCTTTCTCCTCCATCCTCTCTGTTATCTCTTGCTCCCCACAAACCCCTTTTTTCTCTCATCTGGTGAGAGAAAGAAAGGGTCATCTCTTCCTCTCGCCGGCCTCCCCCTCTTTTTTGTGTCTGTGTGTGTGTGTGTGTGTGTGTGTGTGTGTGTTGCCTCTCTCCATCTGTTTGTCCTTCCAGTCCTGCCTCCATCCCTCTCTGCTCTCCAGAGGAAGGGATTCTGCTGCATGCCACTGATCTCTCTCCTCTTTATTCCTCTCTTTTCACATCCCATCTCTCTCTCTCCCATCAACACCATCTCAACACTGTTTGAAGAGTTGAAAACTTTACCCATAAATGTGACATTGGTCCGATTCTCAAAGGAAATAAAAATCTCCTAAGTTTAATAAGTGCAATATAGTTTTATTAATCCAGCGCCCCTGTGAATATACCTAGTGTTACCAATCTATTGACCGATACGATGTAACCATTCTTTAACCTCGTGTGGAAAAAGAACTACAACAGGGAAATATGCTGGCACCAGTTTTGACTGCCATATATAAAATGGTTGGGGGATTTGCAGTACTCAAGAGATATGATCAGATCCCACTGTTCATCTGCGTCGCATCGGATCCCAGTTTGTTTTAAGCTTGTTTTGGAAGGAATAGTTTTCTGAAGTCACTTCCTGGATCAAGGCTGAAAAATAAAGGGGGGGGGGCATAGCATTTACCCACAGGTCCACAAGACTCAGGCATTAGGAGAAGACTTGAAAGACTTGTTACTGAATTTGATTAATTTACATGTGATTACTGCTCCTAAATATCCTTTAATATTATTTCTTTATTATAATAGTTCGTATTTGAACTATTTCCATAGCTGTTGTGCAGCATTGTTTGAAAGAGATGCCCTCCTTGAACAATGTTATCATTTATGGCACAACTACCATCAGTAGAAAAGAGAAGAATAGTTGGTTTCCTCTATAAAAACACCATGCCTGTTTGTGCACTGGTGGAAGTATCCTTGTTGTAATTTAAGGGCTAACAGCGCCTCCCAGAGGTACTGCCTCGCCAGTGCAAACCTACAAAGCCCCCAATAACTAACGAGTCCTGTCGAGGAGCCACTGACGACTAGTCTTAACTTCCACAGCACGGTGATCAGATGAATTTCCAAATCAAGGATCTATATATAGTTTCAAGTGGATTGTTTTGACATGTAAGCAGAAGTGACCTCGACCTCAGATCTGCAGCCAGTTTTCAGGTTAAACGAAACCCATCAGGATAAATAATGTGCATTGTGTCTTTAGAGCAGTTCTGACTCCTGTCTGACCTCCAGCTGCATGGGTTCAACATCTCAAAATATCCCGACCTGTCGACAGCCATTCTTACCCTCTGGTAACGTCATGCAACGCCACATCCGATGTTTGAGCCCGAATCCAACGGCTCCGTCAAACACTTTTCCAAAGTAAACAAAGACAATTTAGAGTTAAAATCACATTTATTAACAAAACATTCGTGTGCAAAAAGGTCAATCAAAGAATTTAATGACATATCGCTGTTTTTAATCAGAGAATGAACACGTCAAAGGAAGGTAAGGATTTAGAGATTAGATTACTTGTGAAATCACGTTCAGTCTCCAGTAAACGACTGATTCTTTTGTACACTTGAACAAAAGCAGGTAAAGAAACAGTCTGCAGTCTCGCGTGTTCTGTGGGAGTGTTTGTCGCTGTGCTGTTGCACCGCTGGCGTTTGTGATCAAACTGTATCTGTGTCACAACCCTGAGTTTTGCGGGTGATCCGTCTTCATCCTCGGAGCAGTACGTTTGAACACATTTAAGAGTCGTGTGCGTTTGTGTGCGAGGGCGAGGAGTGTCTGTCCACCAGCAGCTCGGCGTGCCCCAGGTACTGCGCCGTCCGCCGCATGACTGATTCCTTGCGCACAGGATCCGGGTCGCCTGGTCAGACACATGGACACACCGTTAGTTTCAGTTCTTAGCATCAAGCTGCTGCTGCTATGGAAACGAGAACTACAATATGTCGAGCGGAGCGGAACGTGCCGTCCTTCGCTGTCTATCGCCGGCAGAGAGCCGTCATAAAGATTATCTGGCAGCGGTGGGATTCGAACCCACGCCCCCGAAGAGACTGGAGCCTTAATCCAGCGCCTTAGACCGCTCGGCCACGCTACCACATATTCAGAGCGCGTTCCAACACTCGAAATGCGAGCTCAGGGGGGCGGGGGCTGCCTTTGACCCTGCTGATCGTCGACGGCAGCCCCCGCTGCCTTTCCAACAGCCTGGAATAGATCAATCATTACAGAGCAGTGACATGTGACATGTTGTCTCATGTTTGTCTGTGCCAATGCGGATCTGAGAATCATATATCTATGTTAGTGTCACAGTTTTACAGTTACTGGCGCGGGACGGTCTCATTCTGCTACGCTACGATCGAAAGGCTGAGAGCGAACAGCCGTTCACATGGACGTTTTCGAGTAACAAGAAAAGTTCCCCTTTCTGCTTTTAGTCGGTGTTTACCTCTCCTCAGCACTCTGAACACACACATTAATATTGATAAACTGAATATCTCAACCCCCCCCCCCCTCCTGTTCCACCAGGAAATGCTCCTCAGTCCCTCGCACTCACTCTGTACTCCGGTGATCAATATATCTACTGCCGCCCTGTAGCCACGGATCGCAGCGCTGAACTCTCCCTCCCTCTCTCTCTCCATGGCAGCTCGCAGCCGAGTGGCTGCTTCGTTGAGATAACTCGCGTCGCCTCCTTGTAGACTGGTCAGCGGCAGCGAGTACAGTTCCGAGTGGTCCGAGGTGGAACTGGATGGATCTGGAGGAAAAGGGGGACAGAGAATTTTTTGCAATGTCGGTTTAAACTAAAGCGGTCAAACAACTATTCAAACTCCGGTGAAATAGGCTCATTCAACTGCCTGGTATCGCTGTCGGACAACCACCACTCATTCTGACCCGAGCTTTGTCGTCACCTTGTTTATGGCAGGGGTCAAAGACAGCCAGGTCCGTGTCCGAAAGCGACGGTGGCTCTTCCTCCCTCGGCGATGGGAGCTGCTCCTCTGCCAACAAGTCAAACAGTGAATCAAACTCTTCCGTGGAGTCTCCGGCTGGAGACGGGTGAGGAGACGACACTGGAGGTGGAAACATGGACCCGGGAGGTAAGAATGAGACGGAACCCTCTGACCTTTCCGACGTCTTTCTGTCGTCTTCACTCTGTTTACCTCGGTCATCCAGCTCGGCGTCGCTGAGCTCCTCCTCCTCTTTTTCCTCCTCTTCTTCCTCTTCTCTCGGTGAGCCTCCCATTTCGCTGTAGGCCTCTGCCGCCACCTCGGGTTCTCCCACCGCTAAACCCAGGTTGGTGCCCAGGTCTTGCGGTAAGGTGGGGGCCTCCCTCCCCTCCTCCTCCTCGGCGGGCTCACAGTCTGAGGCTCTGCGCTTAGGGAGGGGGATGAGAGGGGGAGGCAGAGGCCCGGCGGAGGACAGGGGTGAAGGGTCGAGGGGTCGTACCACCTCGCCACCCTGAGGGCCGACAATTCCATTATTCATTTCAATCACACCACTGAAATTCATTTCAAGTACCATTCCCCAGTGTCATCGTCTCACTCTGAAGAAGTCCTTGAGCTGTGGGCTGTTGTAGAGCGCAGGGATCGTGGTGGTGAACAGGAGCATGGCCTCTGCCGCCTTCCTCCGCTCTTCGATCACACCCTTCTCAAACCGCCCTGGACAACACCCAGCGCACGACAACTCAACCAACTTTTTACATGGAATTAAACAGCGGGTTTAACGTAAGCTAAATTTTGCTCAAGCAAACTCGGTATGTCGCATTATCTTTACCAAACATTTGAGCTCGGGGAAAGGAGGGGAACTCCTCCTGTCTCCTGAACAGGTTCCTGTGTGTGTAGGCCAACTCCCCGTGCAGCTTCTTCAGCTCCGAGTACCTTTTCCACACCACCACCTCCTTCACATCCTCTGGGTGACGCTTAGACACAAACTGCCATTGGCAGAGGACAGAGAAGACAAGTATGTCGTGACTTTGTGAAACAGACAAACAGGACAGGTCACTTAGGAAACTATTTGAAATGTCCAAAATGCAGTGGAAGTGGGGCAAAAGTGATCCTGCAGAGAGTGGGGCTGGCGGGTGGAACGGGTTCTTCCCCTTTCTTCAGAGAATTCGTGGCTGGTTCTTCTTCTATTCATATATTTTGAGCTAAAGTGAGAGTTGCGCAGAACTTATGATTTATCAAGAAGACATTATTACTGTTTTTTAAAAATATACAGACGGACATTGCAAGCAAATTCAAGCAAGTGACTTGGCGGTGGAAAAATATTAAAGACCATCTGATCCGTCAGTCTGTAGGTCTTTCATGTATCTTTACATATTTGACGTTCTTCCTTTATTGATTTGTGACGATCTGTGTCTGCGCTTCAGATCTTGACCTCGCACAGTATCACGCCCTTTAGTGCGTGAATGTACTTTACACCACGTTTGCTGCAAGGACAAACAAGAGAACAGGAATTTGTTGATTTCAACATTTAGGATTAGGATTTGTGCAGCTGTCAAAAAGACAGAATTTGCAGTCAAAGCGTTTAGTGCAATTTCCACTGATGTCACCGCCCTTTGCTCACACGCCTTCATTCTCATCGCACAGGCTCGGTTGTGTTCAGTTGCATGTGTGAAAGCCTTGAATTGGAACTGCACAAATACGATCAATTGATTTGGTGTGAGTGGTGGTGACCGGACCACAGGGCTTTGAAGTGGTCATGGGGGAGCCCTATCACAAGTTCTTAGTGTTCACCACTGCCTGAAAGAAAAGAGCCATTGTGTATTTGTATCTGTGTGAGTTGCTGCAACTCAACCACTCAAATATGTTCGCTCAACAAAATGAGCTCCTAGTTTCTGATTCCTAAAACGTAACAAAGGGACATGATCAAAACATTCAAATGTGCAAGGTAACATGAGCAAATCAGGATTTGATAATAATGATAGTAAAAGCAGAGGTTTCTGTTGTGAGAACTGACCCGTGCTGCCACTTTGTACACCGTGTGTCCCTTCTCGTGTGTCCGTGTGTCGGTAACGGAGAAAAACCGGTGATATTCCTCCTTGGTTTTCCGTGACATGTTCCGTGTTTGTCACGGAAACACTGGGAACATAGAATACAACGTGTTTCAGCGGCTCCACCGAAGCCGTCAACAGCTGCGGAGGCTGTGTTGTGATTCTCCTGTGGTCCTCCCTTCTGTCTCGCTTCCGTGTTGGTGACGTAGGCGTGTGCGCGATGACGTAGGGAGGTGAACGTCAAATCTTTTATTTACATTTTCGGTGGTTATTAAAACACAGAGCGCTCACGTATGACGATATAATACAGTTCAAATATATATATATTTTTTTATTATTATTTTTTAAGTACGTTATCTCTTCACCAATTAAAGCTGTAATTTATTGATAATTATATTAAAATATATTTGAAATCAACTATCAGAATTGTAATTCAACCATATGAATTCAACCAAATTAAATATTTG